>SKCR01015550.1:0-169107 GCA_019454045.1 Zanthoxylum bungeanum
CTAAGAACACAAGAACAAGAAACCAACTTTCTAAACTCAAGAATGAGAAAGATTACATTTAATCTACAATTATCCTTAAGCTTTTCTTGTTTTTCCTTCACTTTCTTCATGGTTTCTTCAAACCAAAATTTGAGAGCTTTTCTAATGGTGGAATTCGGCCATGGTGTTAGATAAAAGAGAAAACAAATTTTCCACCTTTTATTTAGTCATGACCGACTCATATGGGGGCATTTTGGTCATTTTTCTCTTTTAATTTCATTAAATTAAAATGAAGATAAGATAAGCTTTAACTTGGACAAATCAAATTTTCACACTTAAGCTTAATAAAATCATTCCACATGTATCAATAATAATTAAACATATTGCAAAACATTTATGTAATATAAATATTATTTAATTATTCAAATATTTAACATTTAAATATCTAAATAATTAATTAATATAATTATTATAATATATGTATTTTATTTACATTAAATAACAAATTCATATATATTAATGGAATATTTCAAAATATCATTTGACAAATAATTAATGTGTATCTAATCAAATTATGTATCAAATACAAATACACAATAATTACGATTTGACCAAAATTCCCTAAAGCATGTGTTTTCGTTTAACTGATTAAACGATTTGAATTAACTCATTTAATCCGATGAAGTATTATGAATAATATGTATTATTCATAACGCGTTGTCCAAGTGCTCAACTAGTACACTTCATATTGTGCGACTCTCTAAGTTTAGGTTTATCCGTCACAAAATCCAATTTCGTGTCCATAATTCACCCACTCATGAATTATGATGACCACGGACAATCTCGCTAAACTATGCAAGTCGAGGTAATTGCATACGTATAATCCCTCCGTCACAGGCTATCCATATTATACTTGGGATATAGATAAAAACATCAAATCATTTCGGTATAATATAGTCGACTTTCAATTTACAATTTCTAAATAACACTTGGAACAGGCTTCCAAAGTTATACCACAGCCATGGATTTACTAGATCGTAAACACGTGTAGGATGCCTATGCCCTGTACACAAGACTGATGGATTCTATCTTGATACGCTCAAGATATCATGAGCATCAATCCACACCCAACAAACAGGCAGTGGTCTGATCTAAATAGATCGGTGACGTGACTGTCATCAAAGTGTGGAGGATAACTCATATATCCACAGTGGTATCTCAAGTCGAAGGACCATTATACTCGCTCAACTCGAGAAGATTCCTATTGACGTTGGTGTACCATCTATTAGGAAATATTCAGTGAGTCGTTCAGTGTTTATCAAATAAACACCTACATGTCTATACAAGTCTCCCAAGACTCATGGTTCATTGGGATAAACCATCAGATCAAGTCACGATATACGAAATGTACTAGTCTCAGTGGATTTTACTAACCGATCCGTGTTAGTAAATCTTGACCAGAAACTTTATTTAAGGATATACAACTAATAGTGACGCTTCCCAATGTCAATTACAAACTACGTTGTAAATGCTAGGGTCTTTGTCTAATATACAAGTATCACTAAACTAGATTTAGTTTCGATCTAATCATAATTAGATATCTAATCGTTATTAGATCGAATATGTGTATAAAAGACAAGAGGTGCTACCATTAAATAAGTAATATTATGGAAAATGGAATTGCTCGTATTCATGAATCGGACATAAATACGATCCGAATTGGCACTCCGAGCACCAACCCTAACACATGAATTTGTGTATTATACTTATGTAGGATTTGCGTGTGGGGACTGACCCGTACAAGTCAAGTTTAGTCGCTATGTAAAGAGTTAGAAAATTTCAACATTTACGTTTGTGTTGTATTAAATTTTGGCATTTGAACGCAACCAGCGTTGATGTTTGTGATGCGTTTTTCACGTCGTTCGAACGAAAATTTCTAGAGAGTTTTTGTTCGAGTTGCGTTCTTTAGTATGTTTGAATGTAACTCTCCAGTAGGCAAGTGTGCGTGTGGCGTTCGACTGGCATTTGAACGTCCCTACGATTTTTAGATAGAAAATCTGGAATTCTAGCCATTATATAAGGCAATTTTCTTTTCCTTCCTCGTCTCTCTTCCTTTCTTACTACCTATGCTAACTCCTCCATTTTTATTGAAATCAAGCTGAGATTGAAGTGAGTTTCATGCATTTGAAAGAATCAAATAAGGCAAGTACGTTTCTTACCTTCCATTTTTGCTTTTGTTTTGCGATTTATCGTGGATTTCTCAAGCTTAGGAGAAACCCATTCATGACCTATGGTTTGGGATTGGGTTTGGGTTTGGATGGTCACTTCCATGAAAGTGAGGAACTATTGAGTTTTATTTCATGATATAGGCTTGTGATAAACTAGATTCATGTTATTATTGTTAATATGATAGTTGGTAAAGTATGAAATTGGATCTAAGAGAGTTGGGTGAACAAATTTCGTGGTTTGGCTGTTAGTCCCTCTTGTTGGTGAGTGAATGCTACTCCCATTATTATGTTTCAAGTTAATGTGGTTGTAGTATGTATTACGTACAGTTTATGTATTATAATTTGTGCTCTACATTTCATGTTATACAATGTATGTTTCACGAGTTTCAAGTTGGATTACATGTATATAGCTCACGTTCTCAGTTTACAACTCTTGTTCACACGAGTATAGTTTATGCTTGTAGAAGCCATGTTATACGTATTCAGTTTGTGTCCTCACGTCACATGTTTGCAAACTTAAGTTATCAGCTTGTATGTTTCCATTATAGAGGTACTGGTTAGGAAATCCACTCAGACTGCGTTCATTTCATACTTATTCTAAAATAGGTAATGAACCTCGTACGAGCATTGTATGCATAATCTAGTACATACACTAGTTCAGAGTTTATGAGTTTTCGGTTCATGATTTATAGCTACAGGTCATAATTTGCAGTTTGTGTTCCATGTTTCACAGTTAAGTTTCAATTCCAGTTTGTGCTATAGCTTTTAGGTCATGTTTTCGGTTACCATCCATGTCTATAGTTTACAGATATGTTTTACGGTTTCTATTTCTCAGCTTTCAATTTAAGTTTACAGTTTAAAGCCTTACTTACGGTTTTTAGTTCATGTTAATTTTTTCATTTTTCAGTTCATGTTTATAGCTTCCGTAGATGTTTTACCGCTTCAGTTCATTTATATGCTTCGAGTCCATGTTTATGTTTTTAGTTCATGTTTACAGTTTAAACTCATTGTTTACATATTCAGTTCATGCTTGCGTTTTCAGTTCATGATTCAATTTTCAGCTTTCAGTTAATTTTACAGTTCTTAGTCACATTTTAGTTTACGTTATATAGTTGTTTGACATGATTACAGTTCGAGCTTTGTTTATATTTTTAGACTATGTTTTTATTTTTCAGTTTAAGGATCAAAATTCATGTTTACAGCTCAAGTTTCTCAGTTGTAGTTTATGTTATAGTACATGATTTACAACATTTAGCATATGGTTTATGTGTTCTCATTTTCTATTTTTTACATTTTTAGCCCGCGTATTTTATGTCACATTTCATGATTTCAGTTTTCTGTTTATAATTTGTATGACGTTAGTTCACAATTTATAACTTTTAGCTCATGAGATACAGTTCAAACGTCATGTTTCATAGTTTACAGCCTACGTTACACATTTCACAGCCATGTTTTGAAGTTCATAGTCCATGTTTCACCTGTTCATCTTTTACAGCTAAGTTTACATTTTATATTTCACGCTTACAGTTTATGTTACACATGTCAAGTTTACAGCTTATATTTTCACACTTCATGATTTTAAAGCTTATGTGTCAGTTCATGAATCATGTTTTACGTATCATGATTTATGGCTTATAAATTAGTGCTTTCCTGAATTATAGTTCATGTTTTATACATATGTTGTACAGATTTACAGCTCATGTTCATAGTTTACGTTTCACAATTCACAATTCAAGATGTTTTAAGATTTATAGTTAGAAACTTTATTTTTATAGTATGTGATTTACATATTTTGTTGGGATATATGCCATAGAGTTTCATGTAATTTGTAAACAGAATTGTTTGTTTGAAATAAAAGATGCATTATTCATTTATCCATTGCTTTGATTTAAATTACATATTATTGATTGTATTGTTTACCCTTGATTACTTATGTGCCTTCATACTTAGTGTATGAGTGTCATACACAAGAGGATATGTTTGAAGTTAGTAATATAAAATAGTCCATAGATAGCAAACAAAGAGAGGACTTTATTTGTGGTCATCTATAGCTATTGTCCATTATATAAATGTATGGTGACCATGATTTAAGATCATCCATGTGGTGACATAAGAATGAAGGCACCTTATATGATATGATTATATAGGACTGGACCCGGATAAAAATATTTTCTTATAAGATCCATTAAATAAATAAATTCTTTTCGATATATTATATGTTCATATATGGATTGATCTAGATCCTGAGTGTACTACTAAATCCTGTATGGCAGGCTTGCCATTTGATTTACAAAGGTGAGATTGGTGTAGAAATCTCGACCAATAGCTACGTACTTTGGGGACATAATTTGGTGTGTAGTTAAAATAGAAAGATTAATATGGAGTTCACTCCTTCTTGCAAGAAGTAGATGAGTATCTTCCTTAAGGGTTGATTCGGTACTTGAACTATTAGAGGGCTTAAGTCTTTATATTACGAATAGAAAGATTAATATGTTAGGGTTGGTGCTCGGAGTGCCAATCTGGATCGTATTTATGTCCGATTCATGAATACGAACAATTCATTTTTCCATAATATTACTTACTTAATGGTAGCACCTCTTGTTTTTTATATACATATTCGATCTAATTACGATTAGATTGAAACTAAATATGATTTAGTGATATGTATATATTATAAAAAGACCCTAGGATTTACAACGTAGTACGCAGTTACAACGTAGTTTGTAATTGACATTGGGAAGGATCACTATAAGTTGTATATTCTCAAATAAAGTTCCTGGTCAAGATTTACTGACACGGGTTGGTTAGTAAAATCTGATGAGACCAGTACATGTTGTATATCGTAACTTGGTCCGATGGTTTATCCCAATGAACCATGAGTCTTGGGAGACTCGTATAGATATGTAGGTGTTTATTTGATAAACACTGAACGACTCACTGAAGATTTCCTAATAGATTGTACACCAACGTCAATAGGAATCTTCTCGAGTCGAGCAGCATAGTGGTCCTTCGACTTGAGATACCACTGTGGATATATGAGTTATCCTCCACACTTTGATGGCAGTCATGTCACCGATCTATTTAGATCAGACCTCCGCATGTTCGTTGGGTGTGGACTGATACTCATGATATCTTGTGAGTATCAGATATAATCTGTCAGTCCTGTGTACAGGACATAGGTATAAGGTACGTATTTGCGATCTAGTAAATCCATGGCTGTGGTATACTTCAGAAGCGAGTTCCGAGTGTTATTTAAAGATCGTAAAATTAGAAGTCGACTATATTATATCTTAGGGATTTGACGTTCTTATCTATATCCCCGGTATAATATTGATAACCTGTAACAGAGGGATTATACGTATGCAATGACCTCGACTTGCATAGTTTAGCGAGATTATCTGTGGTCGTCATAATTTAAGAGTGGGTGAATTATGGACACGAAATTGGATTTCGTGACGGATAAACCTAAACTTAGAGAGTCCTACAATATGAAGTGTACTCGTTGAGCACTTGGGCAACACGTTATGAATAATATAGATTATTCGTAATACTTCACCGAATTAAATGAGTTAATTCGAGTCGTTTAAATGGTTAAACGAAAATACATGCATTAGGGGTATTTCAGTCATTTGGTAATTAATGTGTATTTGTATTTGATACAAAATTTGATTTGATACATATTAATTATTTGTCAAATGAGATTTTGACACAAGCCATTAATATATGTATTTGCTATTTAATGTAAATAAAAATACATATATACTAATAATCACATTAATTAATTATTTAGATGGTTAAATGTTAAATATCTAGATAATTAAATTATTCCAATATTACATAATTGTTATGCAATATGTTTGATTATTATTTGTTACATATGACATGATTTTATTAAGTTTAAAGTTTACAAATTGGATTTGTCAACTTAAAAGCTTACTATTAGTTAATTAGATTAATAATGACCAAATGACCAAAATGTCATTCTTTACATCCCTAAGTCGGTTTGGCTTACTATTTAAAGTTGGAAAATTTTATTTTCTCTTTAATTTAACCTCCATGGCCGAACCCATCTCCATAGAAAAGCTCTCGAATTTTTGTTTGGAGAAACAAAGAAGAAAGTGTAGAAATCAAGAAAAAGTTTGAGGAAAGTAAAAGATTTGGAGGTAATCTTCAATAATCTTAAACTTAGAAAGCTTGTTTCTTGTTCTTGAGCATCTAGACAAGTTCTAGGGTTTCTTCCTTTCTTATATTTTAGGGCTTTTTGATTTGGAGGATGGATTTGGAGGCTATATGCATGTGTGAAGTTAGATTGGATAATATTAGTTCAATTTTATCATTTGATGACTTGTTGCCATTCTAGAGTGTTATGAACACTTTTGAACTCCTAGAATTGTTCTTAAGTTCTTAAATTGTGGTGACTTTGGTTGGTGTGATTATTAATATGATTAATGTTGAGAAAATGGATTTAAAGCATGAAAAATGATATTTTTGGTTACCAAATCATATCTGGAAATTCTGTATTTTTGGTGATGACAAATAAGTTATATCAATGTATTAGATTTGTTTTTGGCATTGGAACAATTGCCGGAAATTATTTCAGAGTTGAAATATGTGAAAACGGTGAAAAACGGGTTTCGCGATGGTCGGTTCGGACAAAAAAGTGTTTTATGCCATTTTGCGGAAAAACGTTTTCGTAAAAGTTTTGCGATGTTTCTAACTTATTTATGTCGTTATTTGATATCGAATAAATATGTTTAGGTGAAATATGAATGAATTATTCATATTGGATATTGAATAATTTATTGGTAATTTTTAAAAGTTTTAAAGTTACGATTTCGCCCGAACTGCTAGCTTCAGCTGCACCCGCGCTAAAACCCTAACAAAAATGATATCAGAGTAGGTCTGATCCTTCATCCAGTACATTTTTCATGCTTGATATATGATATATAATCCAATTTTGATATTTGCATATGCATGTAATTTAGATGTTTCTTAACTTTTCGGTTCTACGCTAACAGAAAATATAACGCAGATTTAATGGTTAAGTTAAGTTTTGTTTTCCTATGTAGAATTGAATTGTATAGAAATTGATCTAGATTAATATTCTGTATTTTATGTAGATTAAAACTCTCCTTAGGAATATCCTCGCTTAAATAAGGTATCAAAGTAACTTGTATTTGGAATACTTATTTCTTGGTCCGCCTTGTTAGTACATATGCAAATGTTTTCTTGATGTTGTAGTTGTATCGTGCCAAAGCTATGCAGTTATGGCAGATGGTAGTTCATTTGCGCCGGTAGAACTTATATGATAAGAGACAAATTCAAGTGAAAATGAAAACCCTGAATGTGCCAAAGCTGTCAGGACTACATCGGTAGCTTGAGTCTGTCACTGACAAGTGTAGCCTTGATACGCCTCCTTGTGAACATGCCAAAGCTGTCATAATGAGAAACGATCAGGACCAAAATCAGGAGTCACAATGAGTGTGATTGGCAATGAGTTGTCTACCTGTGAATATACGTAGGCGAGAATGTGCCAAAGCTGTGATTCGAAATATATTCACGGGGTCCATTTCCCATTATGGAATTCGATTTAATTATTGGATTCCCATTTTCTGGTGGGGATTACAGTATTATGTAAAGTAGTGGGAGACACTACTGGGTTTAAAAGCCATAACTAAGGCAGTGTGTAATATTATGAAAATTGCCGCATATGTTTTCCTTATTCTATATTGTTGATAGAATTAAACTTCTAATCCATTGCATGCATATTTTATATATATGTTTTCTGACTTTCCTTATGGCTGCAGATTGCTAGAATAAGTTCTAGATTTATAGTAGGCTTGGATATTATTAGATTTGTCTAAACCATTGGGAACTATTGTTCCGATTTTCTTGTAAAATCAAGATGGTTAGTGACTTAGTTTCTAAGTCACGATAGATAATCTAAATAGATATCCGTTTTAAGATATAATTATCTATATAGAATAGTTTCTTTTGCAGTAAGAAATGACGTGAATTTATTCATGTCTCGAGATTCTTGACTGGTATTAAGAAAACCCCATTAGGTATCTGTTTATCTGATAATGACGTTTCTTGGCTTTAGTGACCTTTAGAGGTAATGTGTCAGACACAGTTTTCTAATCAATTATCTACAATTATTGTGAATAGTTAAAGCCAAATTATAAAGCTAAAGAAATGAGATGACTATAGTTGTGTGTAGAGAATATTGATTCTCACAATACGACAACTATAGGTATTGGATACCAGATCTCCCGTCTAGTTATTTAAAATAGTGTTTAATGATTGTTTTAATATTTGATATCAGAACTTGTGACTATTTGATAGTTACTTGTTCTTTATAAACAGTTGTTACATATTTTAATACGACTAGTAGTGTTATTAATGAAAAGATAAACATTAAGAAAAATATTTGGTTAAGTAAATAATTTAGAACTGTGCTTTATGAGATTTTATCACTTAAGCATTAGATGTTTATTCTGTATGGTAAATGATGGTCTGATACGAGATCACACCACATATCCTTATCCTTTTAATGAATATTGTATTCGGGAATGTGATTAAAACTCATTTAACCAATGATCGTCATTGGACCACAGATTTATTAAACTAATACATTAGATGTATGTAGTTTAATGAATTATAAATTGCCTTGGATAGTTCTCTTTACTTCGTAACTTAGTTAATGAGTTGTCATGACTTAGTTACGTGTTTCTAAAAGAACGCATATTGAACGTCTTGAATGGTTCGAGAACATTCAATGTGTTGTTAGTGTCCTAGACATGCCACAAGATCTCTAAGCGTGATTATTGTGTGAATTATCAAGTGAGTTAGGGAAAACACTTACATTGATTTGGATGAAAATTCGAAACTTTCATGGATGTAGATGGAAGCTCCAAGATTTCTTTTGTGTTCCAAACTCAAGGGTGAGTTTCCCTATCACATTGATTCAGCTCTCAAGTACTAGCTTGCTTGAAATTTTTGCAACAAAAATTCCAAAATGAGAAAGGAAGGTCACAGTTTTGGAGGAGATGAGGAGAAGATGAATAGTTCAAAACTAATTCATATGTCGACTTAAAAAGTGTGTGTGTTGTGTGTTAAAAGATGTAATAAATACATCCAACAACTTCCATCACACTTATGACAAGTTGATGTAAGTTAGTGGGTCCCACCACTTTGAATTCAAAATTCAAGTTGGCTTACACAACACACTTTGGGCCCGGTTTCGTTTAATCCGATTAAATGAATTTTCCGTTGCGACATAATTAAATCCAATTTAATTAAATAATAATGCCCAGCAAAATTATTACGGAAGTAGCTTAAGAATTAATTCCAAATTAATTCGTTCGCACGAATTAAAATCCAATTTTAATTCCGCATTGAAATCCAATTTCAGTTAATATATCCGATATATTATTTGAGCCCAAATAAATAAATTAAATAGAAAAATCCAATTTAACTATTTAAATTTATTTTACCGATTAATTTCAAATTAATCCCGTTCTCTCTTCTTCACGAATTAATCCTAGATTAATTCATGACGGAATTAATCCCAGATTAATTTCCTTTATAATAATTAATCCCAGATTAATTCTTGCCGTAATTAATCCCAGATTAATTTTCTCTCTCATAATTAATCCCGGATTAATTCTGTTCGAGTCAAATATCATCGGTGAATCTTCGGGAAGCGACCCAAGAGATCCCTGGATATGTTGGCAGAAAATACGGTCATTCGACTATCCGAACACGTGCGTACCCGGTACCACGTTCTTACCGATTTACGAGACATGGTTGGCTTCTAGCAAAGCACCGTGCCTACCCAATTCTCCAGAAATATTCTTTAAAGGAATATATAATCTTTATCAAGCGTAGTATACTAAGTATTACGTATTACGATCCATTATCATATGTCACATGCTAGGCCTAGGGCTGGAATTATGTCTGCCCCGTACGAAGCACATATCGGATCACTAGCAACTAGTCTCTGTAATCGGATAATCATGACCTAGTCATATTATCCCGATGACTGCAGTACTTAAGAGTACTAGTTATGTATCCCTGCATGATCATTATCTCCATATGACTGAAGTGATACTTCCATCTTGACATCACACCTAATACACTACGATTCTAAGTAAACCCAGAAGAGGCGTACACAGAACCTGTTAAAGCCTCGGACGACCAAAACCAAAGCGCACTAATTGTCGCAAGTATTAGCGATGCAAGTCTCAGGTTAAGACCAAATACACCTACCTTGATTCGGATTCCCATAGACACATAGTCATCCTACCAATGGGATTCCGAGGGGTCTATCCAGAGCGAAGCTGTTCCCGATCCAACGGCTAACATAACCTCTTATCACAATTGCATAAGTATCATATACTTAAATATATGAGAACTATGCCGTTAAGCTTCCATAATGCGCACAAGTGCAATACTAGCCTATTCCGCATTATCGATGTCCAGTCTCGATAATACTACGACTAGGGATATTTAATGATTAAACCTTTCGTGGATTAATACTGTCTCATATCTTATTCATCTGGTATTAATCATATGGACTTTTATCATTTATATATCCAAGTAATCCAATTACAAATGATAAAAGAGCAATTTCCTTTGTCACATAGTTAATTTGTACAAAGAACACCATGTCCTTTACAATTAGCGATTCTATGGGTCATAATTGTCCAACAATCTCTCACTTGGCCTAGCCAATCACTCAAGTGTCCAACACCTGAACTATGTACGGGTCGCTCATGCTTTTGCTGAGATATGGCTTTCGTTAGCGGATCTGCAAGGTTATCATCTGAAATGATCTATTTGATCTTGACATCACCACGATGTATGATCTGACGAATCAGATGAAACCATCGAAGTACATACTTGGATCATTGATGAGACCGTAATTCTTTAGCCTGTGTTGTAGCCCAGCTCAGCTGCTAACAGAACTATTACTAATACAATTAGGGATTTTATAGATCAAAAATGCTTCTTTTGCTGCCTCAGCCGCAGCAATATATTCTGCTTTTGTTGTTGAATCAACAACAGTATCTTGCTTGGAAGATTTCTAGCTCACTGTTTCGTTGTTCAAAAAAAATATGTACCCTTATTGGGACTTACAGTCGTCTTTATCGGTTTGGAAACTTGCATCGGTGAACCTAGTCACCTCAAGTTCTCCATCTCCATAGATTAAGAGTTCATCTAAGATACTTAAGGATGTTCTTAACATCAATCCAGTGACCATCACCTGGATCGGCCTGATTGTGACTGCAGATGCTCAAAGCATATGAGACACCAGGTCGCGTACATGTCATGGCATAAATGATCGATCCGACTGTAGAAGCGAATGGGATCCGACTCATTGAATCTCATTCATCTTGAGTTTTAGGACACATGTCCTTAGATAGAGAGATGCCATGTGCTAATGTACAAGTTCTCGGAGAGTGCCAACAACTTTTAGATCTATCCCAGTAAATCCTTATTCATAGAATAAAGGTTGCCTCTCCCAAGTTTCTCATGGAGAATTTTAATGAAAGCCAAGCTTTCACCGATTTAAATATGGGAATATCATTGCTAAGAAGCGATACATCATCAACGTATAGGACAATCATTGTTAGTTCGCTCCCACTAAATTTCCCCATATTTTAAGAACGCATCCTTAGTTCGTCTAAGATACTTAAGGATGTTCTTAACATCAATCCAGTGACCATCACCTAAATTGGCCTTATTGTGACTCCATATGCTCAAAGCATATGAGACACCAGGTCACGTACATAACAAAACGTACGAACACTGAGAGAGTGTCAGCAGCTTTCTAGATCTATCCTCGTAGATCTTTATTCCTAGAATAAAGCCTGCTTCTCCCAGGTATTCTATGGAGAATTTTAATGAAAGCCAAACTTTCACCGATTATAGCATAGGAATGTTATTGCTAAGAAGAAATACATCATCAACTTATAGGACATTCATTGTCAGTGCGCTCCCACTAACCTTTTTATATACACAAGAATCATCATCGTTTTGAATGAAACCATATACCATTATGATCTCATCAAAATGTTGGTTCCAAGAACGCAATGCTTGCTTCAATCCATAAATGGATCGATTTAAATTGCAAACCTTGTTTGCATGTTTTGACATGACAAAACCGTCAGGGTGTTGTATATGAACATCCTCCAAAAGGTTTCTATTAAGGAAAGTAGTTTTTACGTCCAGTTGTCATATTTCATAATTGAAATATGCAGCATTAGAAAGCATTATCCCAATGGATTTAATCATGGCAACAAGTGAAAAAGTTTCGTCGTAATCGATACCATGTTGTTGACGATACCCTTTCGCTACAAGCCTAGCATTGTACGTTTGTATGTTGCCATCCATGTATGTCTTCACCATGAAGACTCATTTGCTACCAATAGGCACAATGCCTTATGGTACATCAGCCAGTTTCCAAACTTGGTTGTATACATGGAATCCATTTCGGACTTCATGGCATATTGCCATATAGTGGAGTCGATACCTTGTATCGCTACCTCATACGTAGCCGGCTCATTATCCTCAATAAGATTAATATCTTCATGAGGTGAGATCAGAAACCCATGCCTCTTAGGTTGTTTTCTGACTCTCTCCGACCTACGCGGTTCTTGTGTATTAGAAGATTATGGAACAGTCTCATCCCTGATGAATTGTTCGTGTTCCGTGAGGGGATCGGTGCCAGGAATAGTATCACTCTGATTTTTCATCGAGTTTTACTTTCCTCCCACTTACCACTGCATTTAAGAATTCCTCTAAAGAAAACTGCATGGAGAGCAACAAATATTTTTGTTCTCTTGTGGGTTGTGGAAATTGGTTTCCCTAGGATAACCAATTATAAATAGGCACTTATCCGATTTAGGTTATAGTTTGGAACCATCCAAACGTTTAATATATGCCCAACATATCCAAATCTTCAGGAATGAGAAACCTGGTTTCTTTCCTGTTCATATTTCATATGGAGTCTTTCCAACAGACTTTGTCGGAACCTTATTCAAAATAAGTATTGCACTGTTCAATGCGTATCCCGTGAAGGAAATTGGTAGCTCAGTGCGACTCATTATTAACCTTACCATGTCCAACAAAGTTCGGTTTCTCCGTTCGGACACATCACTCAATTGAGGTGTTCCGGGAGGAGTCCACTATGAAAGAATACCATACTCTTTCAAGTAATCTTGAAACTCATTGCTTAAGTATTCTACACCACGGTCCAACCGCAATATTTTTAATACTTTTGCCAGTCTGTTTTTTCTATTTCGTGTCGAAACTCTTTGAATTTATCAAAAGTTTCCGACTTGTGTTTCATAAGATACACATAACCATAACGCGATGTAACATCCGTAAAGGTTACGAAGTATTCATAACCACCTCTAGCCTGACCAGATATGGGCCCACACACGTCACTATGATCGAGGGCTAACAGCTCACTGGCACTTACACCCTTACCACTAAAAGGTGTTTTAGGCATCTTTCCTAATAAACAAGATTCACAGACGTCATATGAACTAGGATCAAATCCGTCCAAGTATCCACTCTTCCAAATAGTGGATATACGAGTCTTGTTAATGTGTTCCAGACAACAATGCCACAAATAAGTCTCATATGATTTACTCAGTTTGAGCCTTTTGTTTGTCATGTTATATGTTTGAGATTCATTTATATTCGAAATATAAATACTGTTATTCACATCTAATGTGTATATCTCAATATCATCTTTATAAATAAAACACCCAGTGTTCTGGAACATAAAGGTTTACCCGCAACGGGTTGAACTAGATATAGAGATAATGTTTCTAGTCAAACTATGTACATTATACCAGTTTCCTAATTTAAGTACATGCCCAAAGGGCAGTTCCAAAACTTAGGTTCCACAAGCTAAAACAGCGACTCTCGTCCTGTTTCTGACTCATAGGTCGATCTCATCTGAAGCCAGTCTCCTGCTAATCAGTAGATCTCGTACATCAATATATATGTATGTACCACATCCAGTATCAAAAGTCCAATTTTTAAAACCAGTAGTGGACACGTTTATTACAATAACAAACATACCTGAAGTAGGAGCCTTGCCCGCCTTAACTTCCTTCATGTCTGCCTTGTCCATACGGTAGTCATGCTTCCAGTGACCTCGTTTGCCACAGTTTAGGCAAACATATAAGGATATGTCATTTGTCTTCCCAGAAGACTGTGACAATTTTGCCTTTGCCCTTTTTCTTCACACCCCAGAAGCCTTCGGCCAGGCCTTGGCCTTCTGGGATGTCGAAGTAAGATATGTCTTGCGCTTCTTGCCCTTTTGGAAGCTCTGGCTCTGCCTCCTTGAGCATAGCCTTTAACTCTCCAAGAGTTTTCTGTTGGTTCATGATGAACCTGCCCCAGCATTTGGGCAGAGACTGTAAGATCAAATCTATGGAAGTCTCAACCTCATAGGTAATGCCCAGCTAACCTAACTGTTCGATGTCAGTATTCATCTGCGACACCTTGTGCTCGACAGATGTACCCTTTGACATACGCGAGCGAAAGAGCTTATTTTGCAATTCGTACTTCTAAGATCTAAGGTTAGATCTACGAAGATCCTTTAATTTCAACTGGTATAAGGATCTAATCCTTTGTTCTGACGACGAAATTAAGGAGTTATTGCGGCAAGCATAACGGATTGAGCACTAAAATTATCATCACGATAAGTCTTCCTAAGCTCATGCTCTACTATTTACTCAACTCCGGGCTCAAGGCCCGAAAGGTTTCTCTATCCAATAGAGTAACTTCTTAGCTCCCAGGACAATCCTGAGATTCATTTCCCAATCTGAAAATT
The DNA here is from genome assembly GCA_019454045.1 of Zanthoxylum bungeanum. NCBI lineage: Eukaryota > Viridiplantae > Streptophyta > Magnoliopsida > Sapindales > Rutaceae > Zanthoxylum > Zanthoxylum bungeanum. The sequence continues at coordinate 15,064 of SKCR01015550.1, forward strand.
TACACCGTTAAAGACATTTTCATCCCGGATTATGTCCATTAACGCTAATCTTTCAGGCCATCTCGATTGCAATAGTCCAACTATCCAATCAATGATTTCGGGTACACTCAAAAATGTAATGGCTATTATAGTCCAACTATATAACCAACTATAAATATAGTAGTGTTTAGAACAGTCCAATTGTTCATAGAAAGCAATATTCAATATTAGTCCAACTAATATATATATTTATAACAACGATAAATAAAATTAAAAGAGCACGTTTAGCAAGTATTAAACGAAATTACAAATTTAATAATAGCCTCCCACTTTTTTTCGGCGAGCCTCTAAACCTCTGTTGAGTACTCGGGAAACCCAGTTTCCTTGTGGGCTAGGATCCCGTTAAATAACACACAACCTTGACTTTGGCCAACAAGCTGTATGAAACTTAACAAGGTAGATCTCTAAGATCAATTGGATCCCATCCAATTCCTAGATCCGGTAGGTGGATCTCCAAGTCCGAGATATATATCCAATATATATTTCCTAACCAATTCAATGGAAGGAAAAACGCTTAATATTATTGTGAGGGTTTTTCGCGTAAATTGGCAACCAATTTATTATCTTTGATTAGGTCTCATCATACACCCTCAAGCATGCATTCTAAAAGCATAATAAGGCGTGAATAAATTAATAATGATATGTGGATGGATATATAACAATTTGTTCCTAGAACAAATCTCTCCATTTCCTCTCTCCCGCTAGCACTTTACATACTTCTACCCAATTATATAATACATTAAAGAAACCTCATTTACATTGAGGGGAATTGGTGAGAAAAGAAATATAATGAGTAAAGAAGATAATAGGCTGGACACGCAGGTCCAATTTAATAAATTCTAAATTTATTACAACAATTTCCAAAATTGCATCCTCTCTTCTAATATCCATACGATATACATTATTCATACAAATACATCCAAGTATTCACACAAAGCATGTTATTCAATCAATCTAATCCAATTAATTAATCTTTGAATTAATGACCATCCAATGTTCAAACAACAATTTGATTTGCGCGAGTCCAACTCATTTAAGAATAAATACTCAAAGTACGTATTCTTGAATTATATCGAATTACAATTTTAAATCCAATTAATTTGTATCCAATACTAATTCGTATTTAATTCCAAATTAAATAATTACACTTATTCTTGTGCCTTAAAGACTTGGATTCCAAATCCAATCTTAATGGGTCTCAAAGGCCCAATTAGTATCCAATATTATTCAATTAAAGTCCATTGGGCTTTCAATTAATTCTTTAGGCATAGGCTTTGGCCATTATGGATCAAACCGAAGATGCCAAGGCCCAAATTGGAATCACCCTATGCCAAAAATCAATTTTGGCCCATTAGGCCCAATTAAATTATTAAAGGCCCAATAGTTATATTTGGACTTTATGGAAATGGTTTTAGGCCCAATAAGGAATCACCTTTTTGCCCAAAACCAAACTTAGCCCAACCAAGCCCATTAAGCCCAAATTCAACAAATTAGCCCAATCAAATTTTAAAGACTAATTTAATTAATATAACATTCCAAATATCATATTAATTTTAATTAAAGTGTAATAGCCATAATTAGCTAATTTAACTAACATTTCTAAAACATCAATTAAACTAATTAATCATGCTTTAATAATCCAACTCATGTCCAACACAAATTGAAGCAAAACAATTCATTCCAACATGCTTAGGGTTCACGACAATATTGGGAAATAATATCCAATTTTGATTTCAATAAAATTAAATCAACAATTAATATTTATTTCATGCTTTAAACACATCTAATGGTCTAATTAACAAAGAATCACCATGAACACTACAAGGGCTTATATTCGGCCATGATAAAAAATTTGGTAAGTATTGATCCAATCAATTTTTCAAAAATTAAATGATGCACAAATCCAATCCATCTTCATATAAACATAACCCAACAATCAATTTAGACAAATCATGATCGAAGCAAAAAATCCCAAATTAAAGTCCATAACCCTAGATTTCAAATCAAGCTTAGATCTCACTCTGATACCATTGTTAGTGTCCTAGACATGCCACGGGATCTCTAAGCGTGATTATTGTGTGAATTATCAAGTAAGTTACGAAAAAAACTTACATTGATTTGGATGAAAATTCGAAACTTTCATGGATGTAGATGGAAGCTCCAAGTTTTCTTTTGTGTTCCAAACTCAAGTGTGAGTTTACCTATCACCTTGATTCAACTCCCAAGTGCTAGCTTGCTTGAAATTGTTGCAACAAAAATTCCAAAATGAGAAAGGAAGGTCACGGTTTTGGAGGAGATGAGAATAAGATGAACAGTTCAAAACTAATTCATATGTTGACTTAAAAAGTGTGTGTGTTGTGTGTTAAAAGATGTACTAAATACATCCAACAACTTCCATCACACTTATGACAAGTTGATGTAAGTTAGTGGGTCCAACCACTTTAAATTCAAAATTCAAGTTCGCTTACACAACACACTTTGGGCCCGGTTTCATTTAATCTGATTAAACGAATTTTCCGTTGCGACATAATTAAATCCAATTTAATTAAATAACAATGCCCAGTAAAATTATTACGGAAGTCGCTTACGAATTAATTCCAAATTAATTCGTTCGCACGAATTAAAATCCAATTTTAATTCTGCATTGAAATCCAATTTCAATTAATATATCTGATATATTATTTGAGCCCAAATAAATAAATTAAATAGAAAAATCCAATTTAACTATTTAAATTTATTTTACCGATTAATTCCAAATTAATCGCGTTCTCTCTTCGTCACGAATTAATCCCAGATTAATTCATGACGCAATTAATCTCAGATTAATTTCCTCTCTGATAATTAATCCCAGATTAATTCATGCTGTAATTAATCCCAGATTAATTTTCTCTCTAATAATTGATCCCAGATTAATTCTGTTTGAGTCAAATGTCATCGGTGAATCTTCGAGAAGCGACCCAAGAGATTCCTGGATATGTTGGCAGAAAATACGGGCATCGGACTATCCGAACACGTGCGTACCCGGTGCCACGTTCTTACAGATTTACAAGACATGGTTGGCTTCTAGCAAAGCACCATGCCTACCCAATTCTCCAGAAATATATTCAACATGGAATATATATAATCTGTATGAGGCGTAGTATATATTGTATTGCGTATTACGATCCAGTATCGGATGTCACATGCTAGGCCTAGAGCTGGAATTGTGTCTGCCCCGTACGAAGCATATATCGAATCACTAGCAACTAGTCTCTGTAATCGGATAATCACAACCTAGTCATATTATCCCGATAGCTGCAGCATTTGAGAGTACTAGTTCTGTATCCTTGCGTGATCATCAGCTCCATATGACTGAAATGATACTTCCATCTTGACATCACACCCAATACACTACGATTCTCAGTAAACCCAGAAGAGGCGTACACAGAACCTGTTAAAGCCTCGGTTGACCAAAACCAAATCGCACTGATTGTCGCATATATTAGCGATGCAAGTATCAGGTTAAGACCAAATACACCTACCCTGATTCGGATTCCCATAGACACATAGTCATACTACCGATGGGATTCCGATGGGTCTATCCAGAACGAAGTTGTTCCCGATGCAACGGTTAATAGAACCTCTTATCACAATTGCATAAGTATCATATACTTAAATATATGAGAACTATACTGTTAAGCTTCCATAATGCGCACAAGTGCAATACTAGCATATTTCGCATTATCGATGTCCAGTCTCGATAATACTACGACTATGGATATTTAATGATTAAACCTTTCATGGATTAATACTGTCTCATATCTTTTTAATTCGGTATAATCATATGAACTTTTATCATTTATATATCCAAGTAATCCAATTACAAATGATAAAAGAGCTTTTTCCTTTGTCACATAGTTAATTTGTACAAAAAACACAATGTCTTTTACAAATAGTGATGCTATGGGTCATAATTGTCCAACATGTGTTTCTGATGAAATGCAGATAGAATATTTTGAATGGTTCAAAGATATTCAATTTGAAGTTTTGAGAACTAAATCTTTAAAATTCATCATGAGTCTTTGAATTGTTCAAAGATGTTTTATATGATCAAACATATGAATTTCTGGCAATTAGTTCTTAGATTATTTAATGAATTTTGATTCTTACTCATTATTATTCTTCTACGATTCCATGGTGATGGAATTGGTCAGTGAGAGAAATCGAATCTTATATGATTTGATTGGTTTGATATTGAGTGTTACCGAATTAGTTTCAATACTCTTGGGGATATGCTCCAGTATCACTAATTCATCCTTTTAATTAAGGTTCCATTAATTTCTACAGTTACGTATTTGATATGTATAAGTAGAAAATTTGAATCTTGAAAAGTTTGAGATTTGAATATTTCTTTTGTATAATGGTTATATAATTGAAAGTACTTATGCCTCGGAGGTACAAGTAAAAGTTTATCATTTATTCTATTTAATAGAATATTGTATTCTATTTGATAGAATATCTTTTCTACGATCCCGAGTAATAAAATTATTTTATTACTTGGTGTGTAACATCAGATGTTAACCATTGTAGAAAGGACTTGACTTATTGAAGTCAAATGTGAGAATGATAAATTATAAATGGAACTACGTAATTAATAAGATGAAACAACCTTATACATCTTCTATATAAGTCTAATAGGATATAAGAATCATTTACGAGTATTTGATACTTAATGGTTCTGTTGTTTTCTCACCGAAGAAAATACTTGACTTATTGAAGTCAAATGTGAGAGTGATAAACTATAAATGGAACTACGTAATTAATAAGATGAAAAGACCCTTAGACAGCTTCCATATAAGTCCAAGAGGATATCAGAATCATTAGCGTAGTATTTGATACTTAATGGTTCAGCTATTTTCTTATCGAAGAAAATTATCATATAACTTATAGTGGGAGCGATATTTGATATCGATTTCGGAAGTTAGCATTGAACCATAGATCTAAGATTGTTCGTAGCTTACTACGATCAAGTTTTGAACTTGATTAAGCTTTCGTTATGAATTATTCATAAATGTGTAAATTGTTTGCGCAGCAAAAACAAAGTGAGCTTGTTAAAGGTTTGACCTTTATAGTATGACAGTGAGAAAGGTTATACTCAGCAATCTATTGTAGATTCTGAGAAACCTTGTCTCTAGTCACACTGTTTGAACAATTAAGGATCTTTTGGTTAATGTTGATATTAAACTATGTATTTTAGCTAGGAATACAAAGTGGCATTTCTGAATGGTTTCTTCGAAGAAGAGATCCATTGTGATTTCTTTGTTTGAAGAGTTCATTCTAGAATAGCCCTGGAGTTTATATTCTGCTAAAATCGCAGTTTGGTATAATGGCTTATAGAGCCTATTGTATACTCAAGTGAGCTTTCCGGAAATTTTGTGTTATCAAATTTTGATTACAGTCAAATTGTCTGATTTTATCAAACCATAGAGAATACATATTTGATAGTAGGGTCAGTGGAAGTGTACAAATTTATTTCTAGTATTGTATATCCTAACGACATTATCATTATTAATGTAATAATGAAATGTTTGTGAGGTAAAAAGTTTACCTAAGTCTTCTTTTCTCCGTGAAAGCAGTGGGAGTAGTCTATGTTATATTTGATATAAAGTTTTATATATGGTATAAAATAAGAGACTTGTGAGATACTCAAATTTGTCGTATATTAGATATGACCTAATAAAGGACACAGCAAGACTATCTGTGCGACATTTAGTATAACTTTTTGACAGTTAGTGTGTCTCTTATATATAGTATTCATATTTCATAAAGGATGATTCCTTTATTGAAAGAGAAATTGATTAGAATGTCTACTCATTTATGCATCATAGGATGATGGCATAATGAATACTATATTATGTGCGATTAAAAATATCAATTTAGTCGTAATTGTTATGAAATATTTTGATATGTTATAGACCATAGGATGTGTCTTGAAACATGTTCTTTGTTATCTTTGAGATATTAAGAATGATTTTCTTATTCAGGGAGAATATAGTCTGCAACCATTAGGGTCAGATTAGTTTTGAGTCTAATTATGACGTTAGATGGTCTACGTCATATAGAGTTAGAAAGATGCAGTGGGAGTGTCACGGTTGATTCTACTGTATTGGTGGAATTAGTTGTAACTTATAAAGTATTGACTTAGGAAGTTACATAGTGACCTTATAGATTAGAAGTTTTGATATTAGTGTTTTGATTGCAGTTGTCTCATAATAATTGGATTTGATCTCTAAATATATAGCCAACTTAGTAGCCGTAGCATAATACTGATGTCACATCTGAGTCATATTGATGTATAACTTAGGTTATACAATATATGAATGATGCTGACTAAGGGAAACGATTGGGTTTGTTGTAAAAACTTAATTTGTTAAAGCAGACCTACTTCTGGTTGCCTACCTCTTAAGTGTTAGGTGAGCTCTTGAGGGTCATAAGTATGTGTTATACATTGATATATATATATATATATATATATATATATATATATATATATATATATATATATATATATATATATATATATATATGTATGATACCATGGATTGGCACTAGAGCAAGTGGGATAAATTATTACGGTTGGTGCTCAGAGTGCAAATCCGGATCGTATTTATGTCCGATTCATGAATACGAACAATTTCTTTTTTCCATAATATTACTTACTTAATGGTAGCACCTCTTATTTTTTATATACATATTCGATCTAATTACGATTAGATTGAAACTAAATATGATTTAGTGATATGTATATATTAGACAAATACCCTAGGATTTACAACGTAGTGCGCAGTTACAACATAGTTTGTAATTGATATTGGGAAGCATCACTATAAGTTGTATATTCTCAAATAAAGTTCTTGGTCAAGATCTACTGACACGGGTCGGTTAGTAAAATTCGATGAGACTAGTACATGTCGTATATCGTGACTTGGTCTGATGGTTTATCCCAATAAACCATGAGTCTTGGGAGACTCGTATAGATATTTAGATGTTTATCTTACAAACACTGAACGACTAACTGAAGATTTCCTAATAGATGGTACACCAACGTCAATAGGAATCTTCTCGATTCGAGTAGTATAGTGGTCATTCGACTTGAGATACCACTGTGGATATATGAGTTATCCTCCACACTTTGATGCCAGTCACGTCACCGATCTATTTAGATCAGAACTCCGCCTATTCCTTGGGTGTTGACTGATGCTCATGATATCCTGTGAGTATCAGATAGAATCTGTCAGTCCTATGTATATGGCATATGTATCAGTTACGTATTTGTGATCTAGTAAATCAATGGTCGTGGTATACTTCGGAAGCGAGTTCTGAGTGTTATTTAAATATCGTAAATTTAGAAGTCGAATATATTATACCTTAGGGATTTGACGTTCTTATATATATCCCTAGTATAATATTGATAGCCTGTGACGGAGGGATTATACGTATGCAATGACCTCGACTTGCATAGTTTAGCGAGAATATCTGTGGTCGTCATAATTTACAAGTGGGTGAATTATGGACACGAAATTGGATTTCGTGACGGATAAACTTAAACTTAGAGAGTCCCACAATATGAAGTGTACTCGTTGAGCACTTAGGCAACGTGTTATGAATAATATAGATAATTCGTAATACTTCACCGAATTAAATGAGTTAATTTGAGTTGTTTAAACGGTTAAACGAAAATAAATGCATTAGGGGCATTTCGGTCATTTGGTAATTAATATGTATTTGTATTTGATACAAAATTTGATTTGATACATATTAATTATTTTTCAAATGAGATTTTGACACATGCAATTAATAGATGTATTTGTTATTTAACGTAAATAAAAATACTTATATAATAATAATCGTATTAATTAATTATTTAGATGTTTAAATGTTAAATAACTAGATAATTAAATTATTCCAATATTACATAATTGTTATGCAATATGTTTGATTATTATTGGTTACATATGACATGATTTTATTAAGTTTAAAGTTTACAAATTGGATTTGTCAAGTTAAAAGCTTATTATTATTTAATTAGATTAAAAATGACCAAATGACCAAAATATCATTCTTTACTTCCCTAAGTCGGTTTGGCTTACTATTTAAAGTTGGAGAATATTGTTTTCTCTTTAATTTAACCTCCATGGCCGAACCCATCTCCATAGAAAAGCTCTCAAATTTTTGTTTGGAGAAACTAAGAAGAAAGTGTAGAAATCAAGAAAAAGTTTGAGGAAAGTAGAAGATTTGGAGGTAATCTTCAATAATCTTAAACTTAGAAAGCTTGTTTCTTGTTCTTGAGCATCTAGACAAGTTCTAGGGTTTCTTCCTTTCTTATATTTAGGGGCTTTTTGATTTGGAGGATGGATTTGGAGGCTAGATGCATGTGTGAAGTTAGATTGGATAATATTAGTTCAATTTTATCATTTGATGACTTGTTGTCATTCTAGAGTGTTATGACCACTTTTGTAACTCTTAGAATTGTTCTTGAGTTCTTCGATTGTGGTGACTTTGGTTGGTGTGATTATTAATATGATTAATGTTGAGAAAAATAGATTTAAAGCATGAAAAATGATATTTTTGGTTACCAAATCAGATCTGGAAATTCTGTGTTTTTGGTGATGAAAAATATGGTGTATCAATGTATTGGATGTGGTTTGGGCATTTGAACAATTGTCGGAAATTTTTTCGGAGTTGAAATATGTGAAAATGGTGAAAAGCGGGTTTCGTGATGGTCGGTTCGGACAAAAACGCGTTTTATGCCATTTTACGGAAAAACGTTTTCGTAAAAGTTTCACGATGTTTCTAACCTATTTATGTCGTTATTTGATATCGAATAAATATGTTTAGGTGAAATATGAATGAATTATTCATATTGGATATTGAATAATTTATTTGGTAATTTTTAAAAGTTTTAAAGTTACGATTTCGCCTGAACCGCGAGCTTCAGCTGCGCCCCTGCTAAAACCCTAACATAATATTCATAATAGTTATGAATGAATTGTTTATTAGATAATCAATGGTACTTAAGGTAAAAACACTTCGAGGAGTATAACGAATTTTTTGACATGGCTCTAATTATGAGATACTCGTGAAGGCTCAATCCATATATAATGACTATATCGATGGACACTGACGTAGTTTGGCTTATATAATATATCTACGGCAACAAGAGTGCAACTTTAGGTTTTTAGTGAAATAACTTAAAGTTAATAATTCAGAATATTTAATTAAAGAGTTTAATTAATATTCCGAGATTATTAGAGCTCAGAACTGTAGGTCAATTTAGTCTCCGTGCTAGCTAGATATACTGTAGCAAATTAAATATAATTGGATAGTTCAATTATAAACTCACATAGATTATGATTATTAATATGATTAATAATATATTTATCATACATGGAACTTATATTATTTTTAATATAACGTTTTAATTTGATATAAATGATTATGAGATAATCATTTAATAATTTAAATTTTTATATTTATTAAATTATATTTTATATATAATTTAATAAGTTTTATTTTGGAAAATAATGAATTTAAAAAATGATTTTAAATTTGTCATTAAAAATGTGAGTTACAAAATTTTAATTTGGTAATATGTTTATTTCTTATTGAAGACATTAATAAAAAAAATTGATGATTGCCATCGTTAGGCCTTATGACCGATTTTCACAAAGGGGGAGGGGAAAGATTTGTATTAATTTTTTACAATCAAAACCTTAGATATAAAAAAGAAAATTTATTTTTTTCTTTTGACCCTAATCTCATTTGTCTAACCCTAGCCTCCCTAAGTCTTTTGGTTTCTCTCTAGTGTTAAAAACAAAAGAAAAAATCTTGTATGACAATATTAATCTCTAAAGTGTTTAGGGATTTATTTTTGTGAGTGAGGCTCATACTTTGGTTTGTTAGTTGGGATTCATATCTCGGAAGACTCATTGGAACACAAAATATTTTTTTTTCTCTTTTGTGGTACACAGTAATAAGCAACATTTCTTGCTCTCTACCGCATGTTTTTGGGCCATTGGGGGCTGTTTTGTTAACCAGTTTTTATGCAGTCATTTTAGGGACATTAGGGGCAGAACTAAGAGTATTGTCAGGGTGTTTTAGAGAGGAAACATTGGACCTGAACTGATGCACTCATTCATGAAATCATGGGCTATTTCTTTGTGTTTTTCGGCATTGTGGATTGCTTAATATTCACTACTATTCGGGTGATATTTTCCGGGCTGTTTGGGGTTATTAAAATCATAAAAAAACAGTGAAAAACATAAGCTTAAAGGGCTGGAAAGGTTATGCCAATGAGAAGGGAGAGCATAAAAATTTTCAAGGTTGATCTCGTGCCTAAGTCACTTCCATTGCGTGGGAAATCGGTTCCTACAGTTTTCAAGTATAAGTAAATAATTGTTTTCAAATATCAGTAGAGTATCGTCCCCTTATCTTCAGTTTCATCATGCCTACTGGTTCAGAAAACCCTCTTAGGCCATTATAGTTATAGTTCAGCTTCCTTCGTTTATGCGGTGCTAACTTCCCGTTAAGTAGGTTATACATTACAGCTCAGTTTCCCCTACCTATATGGTGCTATATCTCGCTAAGTATGTTACACGGCCCATGTTACGGTACTAGCGACGTATTCACATTTTCATACACATGTGATAGTATGCATGGGCGACTGTCGAATCCCGGTAAGTATGGCGATATGGGGGAGACATCCCAATTCTATTCGTTGTATATGTAACCTTTCAAATTAAATATTTTTCATGTTTTACAGTTCAGATCCCATTTTCAGTTTTAGTTATGTTATCAGCTTACATATTTACAATTACAGTACAATTCATGTTTACAGCTTTCAGTCTATGTGATAGTTTTCAATTCACGCTATGGTTACTGTTCTTGATTACAGTTTACAGTTACAGCTTCATATTATATTTACAGTTTCTAGATCAATGGTGCAATTTTCAGTATAAAGTATAATTTTTAGTTAAGTTTACAGTTTATAAGCCATATTATTAGTTTACAAGTCATGCTTGTGGTTCTCGTCCATGATATAATTAACATTCATGTTTATGGGTTTCAGTGCATGTTATAGTTTACAGTCCATGTTGCAGTATGCAGGTCATGTTTATAGCTCACATACATATTTACACTGCACAATTTTCAATTTATGTTTATACCTTGTAAATCCACATTTACAATTATAGTTATGAGCTTTCAGTCATCTTCAAAACTTCAAGATCACAGAATACGAATCACGGCATGTGCTACAATTATTATGATTCACGTATCAAAAGCTCATGAATCAGGTTTTATATTCTATGAAGAAAATTCACGTTTATTATATGTTAAGTTATGTTTAACTTTTCAGAATTTATTAGCTAGGTCGTTCGTAAGACTTACTTCCCACCTTCAGTTTTGTGCTGTAGGAATTCATGGATGTTGCGGACAAGTTTTGGAGAAGATGGATACGAGCTGCAGTCATTAGGAACATTGCCTTGAGGGTCCATGTGTTTAATTAGTAGTCGTTAGGCCGTCGGGCCGCATGATGTCCATGTATAGATAAGTTGTAATAAGTATGTTTTATGTATTTCATGTACAATGCGTTATTGTATCTAGAATCAGATAGTTCATATATAAATCATGATACATAATGCATCTATTGTTAGGGTTGGTGCTCTGAGCGCTAATTCGGATCGTATTTATGTCTCATTCATGAATACGTGCAATACTTTTTTCCATAATATTACTAATTTAAATGGTAGCACCTCTTGTCTTTTATATACATATTTGATCTAATTTCGATTAGATTGATTAGATTAAAACTAAATCTGGTTTAGTGATATGTATATATATATTAAACAAAGACCCCAGGATTTACAACGTAGTGCACAGTTACAACATAGCTTGTAATTGACATTGGGAAGTGTCACTATAAGTTGTATATCCTTAAATTAAGTTCCTGGTCAAGATTTACTGACACGGGTCGGTTAGTAAAATCCGCTGAGACCAGTACATATCGTATATCTGATTTGGTTTGATGATTTATCCCAATGAACCATGAGTCTTAGGAGACTCATATAGACGTGTAGGTTTTTATTTGATAAACATTAAACGACTCACCGAAGATTTCCTAATAGATGGTACACCAACGTCAATAGGAATCTTCTCGGGTTGAGTAGCATAGTGATTCTTTGACTTGAGATACCACTGTGGATATATGAGTTATCCTTCAAACTTAGATGGCAGTCACGTCACCGATCTATTCAGATCAGACCTCCGCCTGTTCGTTGGGTGTGGACTTATGCTCATGATATCATGTGAGTATCAAGAAAAGATCCTTCAGTTTTGTGTACAGAGCATAGGTAGTTTAAGAGTGGTAAATGTATCACTATTTCCCACTCATTTGACCTAATATTTTGTATAGTTTCTTCATTTTTGTGAATATTTTGATGTGTTTTGCGTTATTTTATAATAAATAAAGTTTCAGGACTCTCTGGACGCAATTTGGGGCCAAAACAGTGAAAAACGGACAAAAGGTCAAAATTATAATTTCCCACATCGCGACGCGCAAGTCTTCTGCGTCGCGACCGCTAACGTGCGCCGCTTGCTAAAATTTGTCGTGCCACATGTCACAATCTGAGAAGTCTCCTAACATGCACTATATGCTAATGTGCGTCTGCCAAGTGTCAACATCACAATAGATCTGCTAATGTACGCCGTGTCACATGTCACCATCACATGCTGCCGACAATCGCCATCGCCACGTGTCGTCTATGTGTCATCCATATGTCAGCCTCGTGGCATCCACATCAGTCCCATGCCGAGTCAGCTTGCCACGTGTCAGCCACGTCATCATCAGCCAATCATCTTATACAATGTGTCATCATCACATACTGCCGACAATCCACATCGTCACGTCAGCATAATTATTGAGTAATCATTCAGCTGTCGGCGCCACCTGCCACGTGTCGCAAGATCTGGAATTCTTGCCGTAAATCATAGCGAGTCGCGACGCGCGAGGCCTACTGACGCCTATATATTCAGGCCGAATTTTCCATTTCAGATTCATACCTTCTTCTCTGTAATTCCTTAAGAATACTAAGAAGATTGTATCTTGTTTGTTTAATTTCAGTTCTGTAATTAATTTTATTTACTTTTATGCACAATACTTACCTTTCTTTACTTTTTCAATTTTTACTTTTCAGTAATGAGGAGGTAACTCCCCCCTGCTGGGGTAAAAGGTAAAGCTTTTATTATTGCTATTTAGATTAATCTCTCTTAATTATAATATAATAAGTATTTAAAACCTGATTGAATTAGGATACCGCTATATTGGCCGGTTGGTAATTATTTATAAATTTATTTTAACTTGACTAAGCATGGATACCGCCTGGTTGGTCGGTTGGTAATTAATTATTAATTTGACTTAATCAGGATACCGCCTATATGGCTGGTTGGTAATATCACACAAGTTAATATATTATATTAAGGGAGATATCTAAAATAGTAGAAATAGAAGTGAATCCTTTAACCCCAACATTTTCTTTCATTGCACTTTTACCTTTTTTATTTCCAGCATTTACTTTTCAGCACTTTACTTTATGTCTTTTTATTTTTAAGCTTTTAGTTGTAAATATGCATCGTAACTAAGCTCGTTATCTGGGGTTGTGATGAAATCCAATATCACCGGTTTATAAGGGGTTATTTTATAGTTTGGGTAATATAAAAGGTTTACTTATTAAGTCTTAAGCTTAATGCTTCTTGTTAACTGGCCACTAATAAGATTGATCGGGTAAACTTAAAATAAACTTGACGAATGAATTTTAGGTTTCAGCCTTAGACTTAATAGCTCACGATCTTCCTTGAGGATATATAACCCTTTAGTAGATTTCCTTACATGATAGACATATACCTGTAAGGCGGAGGTAGCCACATTTGGAACTTAATCTTAATGAATTCAGGTAACTTGGTTGACATAGACATATGGTTTAATTGGGTTACACTGGGTATTTGCATCTGACCATCGACATAGGCTTTTACAGAATTTCACCTTCCAGGTTAGTAAACCAATATATTACACAAACATGAAATAACCTCTTCATCTTTATAAAGGTATTGGAAGAATTCACAATCCTGGATAGTTTAATAATATTGAATTTTCCTTAATCTACTTTCGTGCTATTAAGTCCTCGTGGGATTGATACTTTTTATACTACTTGAACGATACGTGCGTTTGCGTTATACGCGTGTGATTATTCACCGGTCAGTAGTCCATATGTGAGTAGCAATCTGTTAAATCTATGGCAATAGTATACTTCAAAAGTGAGTTCCGAATGTTATTTAGAGATTGCTAATAGATACGTCGACGTGATTATTCCTATAGAGATTTGACGTTTATATCTATATCTCTGGGATAATCCGGATACCTGTGACAGAGGGATTATACGTATGTAATGACCTCGACCTGTATGATTCGGTGAGTTTATCCGTGGTCGTCATAATTTACGGGTGGGTGAATTATGGACACAAAATTGGATTTCGTGATGGATATGCCTGAATCTAGAGAGTCTCACTAATGAAATATACTCCTAGAGCACTAGGGCAACTGTTATGAATAATACTGATTATTTATAACTCGTTTAATGGTTAAACGAAAAATACATGCAATCGGGACCTAACAGTCATTTCTGAATTAATGTGTATTTTTATTTAATACTTGATTTTATTAAATACACATTAAAAAAATATCAAATTGTGATTTTAATATATATCATTAATATATGTATTTAAGATATTTATTGTAAATATAATACATACATTTAAGATATTTATATTTATTATTTACTTATTTTTTTTTTACGCTTTAGGGCGTTAGATTTCCTTTATCACATATTTTTCATGAAATTTATGTTTGAAGTTATGTTATGGACAGAAAATTTTTTAAAGCATGATTTTATTATTTTTCGGGGCATGAGGGAAAAACTCACCCCAGTATGTAACTTGATACAGTTGGAATTGTTGGATACAGAGACATGTGCACATGTGGATGACTGAGGGGACAGCGATACGTAACACCCTCAGATCCTAGAGCAGGGCTAGGGGGACGGCGATACGTAATGCCCCTAGACCCTAGTTTCAGAGCTTGTGTGGTAGCATAGATCCGCACCCCTAGTTCTAGTTTTTGGCTTGAGGGATGGTGATACGTAACGCCCCAAGACCACCAGTTTCAGTAGTGGCATACTTTGGGGGACAGCGATACGTAACGCCCCAAAGTCATGGATTTGTACTACTGGCTACTGTTAGGCATATGGGGGAAGGCGATACATAACGCCCTAATACGTCAAGTTTTTTTAGATTCAGAGCAGCTCACAGTTTTCAGAGTTTCAGTACACAGTTTTTAGAAATCAGATTTTAGAAAATTGTTTTCGAAAATCAGAGTTTCAAAGCAGATCCCGAAAGACAAGTTTTAAAAAGGAGATTTCAGAATAAGTATTTAGAAAAGAGTTTTCATATAAAAATGTTTCTGACACTATAGTTTTGAAACCAAAAGTTTTTACATCAGTTTTCAGTTTTCGTCCACTCACTTAGATCGTACAGCGATCTAACTCCCTCACTCTCAGTGTTTGTTTTGCAGGTATTCCAGGAAGACGAGCTCGAGAGGATAGATACTGATTGCAGTCACTAGTGGGTCTAAGTCCACCGGTCGAGTCAGAAATAGAGTAAGAGTCCAGTCTGAGTTAAGTAAAAGTCTTGTACTAGTATTTGAGATATGTGTCTTTATGTATAAAGTAATTAAGGTTAAGTTTTATGCCAATTTGTAAGATTAGGGCCACGGTCCCACATATATATATGATATATATATTTACTTAAAGTAAAAAAAACATATAGTTGTATGGTAGATTAGAGTCAGAGGCTTATGGGATTAGTGCGGTCTATCCACTGCCGGTGACATCTCCCAGATCGAGGATGTTATAGAGGAAGATCAAGTAATTAGCTAAGATTGGAGCCAAGAAGATAAAGTAGTAGAACCGCAAGTTAGACACCAGAATGGATTCGAGGATGAATCCTATTTAAGGGAGGAGAATTTGTAACGACCGGTAAATTTTACTACTATATTTAGTTGTGTTGTTGTTGAGTTTTCTAGGTATTCCCAGATCAAATTAAGCATTTAAATATGTGAATACATCAAAGTAAAGTTGCGAAAATACTCACTTTGATCGGATTTGCGATGCGATGAAACAAAAAAATTTTTTTGCTCCCTTGAAGCTCTCAGCAATTCCACCATTTTGTGCTACTTTGATTCGATCAACCTCTATGGAAATGATCTTCAAGCTCCAAGCTTTGTGAATGGATTCCATGCTCATGAATGGGTTTCCCTATCACCTTTGTTAGACCCCTTTAGTGTGCTAGCACTTGGAAATTTTTGCCACGAAATTTCCCTTAGCTTCTTGTTGTTCTCGGCCAAGCCAAGAAATTGAGAGGAAAAATGGCACCTTGGCCGAATAGGAGAGAGGAAAAGAGAAGAAGTTGTGTTGTGTGTTTGTTTTCCAAAAACTAATACCAATTACCAAATTCAAAATTTGGTACAAGACTTTAAAGTCTTCAACCACTTCCATCAATCAAAGATGACAAGGTGTCAATCACCAAAAAGGTGATTAGACCTCCATCACTTGAATGACTAATAATGTGACGCGTGATGTGACTTGTGGGCCCCACTCGATACGAAATGCGAGTGGGCCCGCAAACACTCCCGGGCGATGAATTTTCCGAATTAACAAATTTTTCTTTGCGACGTAATTAAATCAAATTTAATTAAATAATTATGCCTATCAAAATTACTATTCACGTCGCTAACGAATTAATCCTAAATTAACTCGTTCGCTCGAATTAAAATCCAATTTTAATTCCGCGTCGAAATCTAATTCGTTTAATATATCGAATATATAATTTTATCGATTAACTCCAAATTAATCGTTCTCTCTCTTCAAATAGTATTTTATCCCAGATAAAATATCTCTGTAATTAATCCTAGATTAATTTTCTCTCTCTTATAATTAATCCCAGATTAATAATGTGCGAGTCATACGTCATCGATGAATCTTTGGGAAGCAACCCATGAGATCCCCGGATATGTTGGCAGTAAATCCGGTCGTCGAACTATACGAACACGTACGTACCTAGTACTACATTTTTACCGATTTACAAGACATGGTTGGCTTCTAGCAAAGCATCGTGCCTACCAAATTCTTCAGAAATATTCTTAAAGGAATATGTAATCTATATCAGGCGTAGTATACGTAGTATTGCGTATTGCGATCCAGTATCGGATGTCACGTACTGGGCCTGGGGCTGGAATTGTGTCTGCCCCGTACGAAGCACATATCAGATCTCTTGTAACTAGTCTCTATAATCGAATAATCATGACCTAGTCATATTATCCCGATGACTGTAGTACATAAGAGTACCAGTTCCGTATCCTACGTGATCATCATCTCCACTATGACTGGAGTGATACTTCCATCTCGACATCACACCCAATACACTACGATTCTCAATATTCTCAGAAGAGGCGTACATAGAACCTGTTAAAGCCCTGGACAACTAAAACCAAAGTATATTGATTGTCGCAAGTATTAGCGGTGCAAGTCTCAGGTTAAGACCAAATACACCTACCCTGATTCGGAGTTCCATAGACACATAGTCATACAACCAATGGAATTCCGATGGGTCTATCCATAGCGAAGCTATTTCCGTACCATCGGTAAACACAACCTCCTATTACACTTGCATGAGTATCCAATACCTAAATATATGAGAACTATGTCGTTATGCTCCCACAAAGTGCACAAGTGCAATACTAGTCTATTCTGTATTATTGATGTCTAATCTCGATAATACTCCAACTAGGGATGTCTTAATGATTAAACCTTCATGGATTGATATTGTCTCATATCTTATCAATCCGGAACTAATCATATGGACTTTTATCATTTATATATCCCGGTAATCTAATTACAAATGATAAAAGAGCAATTTCCTTTGTCACATAGTTAAATTGTAAAACAACACCATGTTCTGTACAAATAGTGATGATATGGGTCATAATTGTCCAACAATCTCCCACTTGGCCTATAGCCAATCACTCAAGTGTCCTACACTTGAACTATGTACGGTCGCTCAAACTTCTGCTGAGAAAATATGCTTTCGTCAGCGGATTTGCAAAGTTATCATTTGATGCGATTTATTCGATCATCACATCGCCACGATGTTGTTGGACAATTATGACCCATAGCGTCACTATTTGTACAGATCATGGTGTTGTTGTACAAATTAACTATGTGACAAGGGAGATTGCTCTCTTATCATTTGTGATTAGATCACCAAGATGTATAAATGATAGGAGGTCCTTATGATTTGTTCCTGGATTGAGAATGATATGAGACAGTATCAGTCCACGAAGGATAAATCATTAAATATCCCTAGTCAGAGTATTATCGAGATTGGACATCGATAATGCGCAAAAGACTAGTATTACACTTGTGCGTGTTTGTGAGGGCACAACGGCATAGTTCTCATATATTTGGGTATAGGATACTCATGCAAGTGTAATAGGAGGTTGTGTTTTACCGATGGTACGGGAAACAGCTTCGCTCTGGATAGACCCCCTCGGAATTCCATTGGTAGTATGACTATGTGTCTATGGAAGTCCGAAATCAGGGTAGGTGTATTTGGTCTTAACCTGAGACTTGCACCGCTAAAACTTGTGACAATCAATATACTTTGGTTTTGGTCGTCCAGGGCTTTAACCGGTTCTGTGTACGCCTCTGCTGGGTTTATTGAGAATCGTAGTGTGTTGGGTGTGATGTCAAGACGGAAGTGTCACTCCAGTCATATGGAGATGATGGTCACGTAGGATACGGTACTGGTTCTCTTATGTACTGCAGTCATCGGGATAAAATGACAAGGTCATGTTTATCCGATTATAGAGACTAGTTACCAGACATCCGACATGTTCTTCGTACGGGGCAGACACAATTCCAGCCCCAGGCCTAGCACGTGATCATCCGATACTGGATTGAAGTATGCAATACTATGTATATTACGCATGATATATATCGCTTATTCCTGTAAGCATGTTTCTGGAGAATTAGGTAGGCATGGCGCTTTGCTAGAAGCCAACCTTGTCTTGTAAATCGTTACAGACGTAGTACTTGGTACTTACGTGTTCGGATAGTCCGACGATCGAATTTACTGCCAACATATATGGGGATCTCATGGGTCGCTTCCCGAAGATTCACCGATGACGTATGACTCGCACTTTAATTAATGTGGGATTAATTAGTAGAGAGAGAAAATTAATTTGGGATTAATTGCTGAGATATTTTATCTGGGATAAAATATCAATTAAAGAGAGATAATGATTAATTTGGAATTAATCGATAAAATAATATATTCGATAAATTATACGAAATTGGATTTCGACGCGGAATTAAAATTAGATTTTAATTCGGGCGAACGAATTAATTTAGAATTAATTCGTTAGCGACGTGAATAGTGATTTCGCTAGGCATATTCATTTAATTGCGTCGCAACGGAAAATTCGTTAATTTGGAATTAGCGAACCCGAGCCTGGGATTGTTTGCGAGTGCATTCGCATTTCAAATTCGAGTGCGACACGCAAGTCAAATCAAGCGTCAAATCGCTAGTCGCATCAAGCGTCAAATCATTAGTCACTTTGAGTGATGTGACAACTTATCACTTGATTGACTTGAGTGATGTGAATAGTTGATGGGAGTAGTTGGAATTAATTGTTTGACTTTTTGGAAAAGGATTTTTGGTATATGTTTAATTATTTTTGGAAAACAATTAACAATTAACAATTACACATTTTCCATTTCTCTCTCTTGTTTATGTTTTCACGGTTTGGAGCCAAGAAATTCCCTCTCTCTCTCTCACGCCATTTCTCTTCAGTTTTCTGCTGCTAAAAACCAAGAATGTTAAAGAGAAATTGGATGATGATTTTGTGGCAAAATCATCAAGTGTTATCACAAAATAGGAGCCATACAGAGGTGATAGGGAACTCACTTCATGAGCATGGAAGTTTATCACAAAGCTTGGAGCTTCAAAGGACATCCATGGCCGAATTCAAATGACAACAAAACAGCCCACTGCCGAGCTTGGAGGAGGCAGAAAATGATTTTTTTTGTTGTCAACCGCGTCACTCAACCGATCATTGTGAGTATTCCGCAACTCCTTGAATGTATTCGCACTTATTTTCATTGCTTGAAATGATCTTGGGAAGCTTAGAAAAATCCAACAGATGTATGATCCGAACGAATCAGATGAATAGTTGAAGTATATACTTGGATCGTTGATGAGACCATTAATTCTTTAGCCTGTGATGTAGCCTAGCTTAGCTGCTAACGGAACTATTCCTAATCCAATTAGGATTATTATAGATCCTAAGTGCTTCTATTGCTCCCTCAGCTGCAACAATATTCCGCTTTTGTTGGTTATTCGGCAACAGTATCTTGCTTGGAAGATTTCCTACTTATTGTTCTGTTATTCAAACTTTATAGTACCTTTATTACGACTAATAGTCATTTTTATCGGTTAGGAAACTTGCAGTGGTGAACCCAGTCACTTCAAGTTCTCCTTCTCCATAGTTTAAGAAAGTATCCTTAGATCATCTAAGATACGTAAGGATGTTCTTAACATCAATCCAGTGACTATCACTTGGATTGGCCTGATTGTGATTCCATATGCTCAAAACATATGAGACACCAAGTCACGTACATTCATTTCAATATACGAGTTCTCGGAGAGTGCCAACAACTTTTAGATCTATCCCAGTAGATCCTTATTCATAGAATAAAGGTTGTCTCTCCCAAGTATTCTACGGAGAATTTTCATGAAAGCCACGCTTTCATCGATTATATAATGGGAATGTCATTTCCAAGAAATGATATATCATCATTATATAGGACAATCACTATCAGTGCGCTCCCACTAACCTCCTTATATACACAAGAATCATTTTCGTTTTGAATTAAATCATATACCATTATGATTACATCAAAATGATAGTTCCAAGAACGCAATGCTTGCTTCAATCTATAAATGGATCGATTTAACTTGCAAACCTTGTTTGCTTGTTATGGTACAACAAAATCGTCAGGATGTTGTAAACATCCTCCAAAAGGTTTCCGTTTAAGGAAAGCGATTTTGATGTTCAGCTGCCACATTTCATAAAGGAAACATGCAGCATCAGCAAGCATTATCCAAATGGATTTAACCATGGCAACAATTAAAAGGTTTCGTCGTAATCGACACAATGTTGATAACGATACCTTTTTTTGCTACAAGCCTAGCTTTGTACGTTGGTATGTTGCCATCCATGTATGTCTTCCTTGAAGACTCATATAGTACCAGTAGGCACAATGCCTTCCGGTACAACAACCAGTGTCCAAACTCGGTTGGTTTACATGGAATCCATTTCAGACTTCATGGTACTTTTCCATAATAGGGAGTCGATACTTTGTATCACTTCCTTATACGTTGTCGATTCATATTCCTCAATAAGATTGACATCTTGACGAGCGCAATCGCATTTCGAATTCGAGTGCGGCACGCAAGTCAAATCAAGCGTCAAATCGCTAGTCACATCAAGCGTCAAATCATTAGTCACTTTGAGTGATGTGACAACTTGTCACTTGATTGACTTGAGTGATGTGAATAGTTGATGGGAGTAGTTGGAATTAATTGCTTGACTTTTTGGAAAAGGATTTTTGGTATATGTTTAATTGTTTTTGGAAAACAATTAACAATTACACATTTTCCATTTCTCTCTCTTGTTTGTTTTTTCACGGTTTGAAGCCAAGAAATTCCCTCTCTCTCTCTCACGCCATTTCTCTTATGTTTTCTGTTGCTAAAAACCGAGAATGTGAAGAAGAAATTGGATGATGATTTTGTGGCAAAATCATCAAGTGCTAGCACACAATAGGAGCCATACAAAGGTGATAGGGAACTCACTTCATGAGCATGTAAGTTTATCACAAAGCTTGGAGCTTCAAAGGACATCCATGGACGAATTCAAAGGACAACAAAACAGCCCACTGCCGAGCTTGGAGGAGTCAGAAAATGAATTTTTTTGTTGTCAACCGCATCGCTCAACCGATCATTGTGAGTATTCTGCAACTCCTTGAATGTATTCGCATTTATTTTCATTGCTTGAAATGATCTTGGGAAGCTTAGAAAAATCCAACAATAGTATCTATGAGCAAGGTTGAGCATGAAAATATTTTAGGGTTAAAATTGGGTAAAATGAATTTGAGCATGATTTAATGAAATTGGATGATTTAGTATGCTTAAATGTTGTTGAATTGAAGATTGATTGGATCAATTTCAAGAAATTTTGTTTGGAACAATTTTCCCCAATTTTGGAAGGCTTGGCCGAAAATACATAGCCCTAAATGTCTTGGAATTTTTTGATTTTGATTTATTGGATGAGTTGGAAATCAATTGGGAATGTTGATTTAATGTTGAATTTGATTCAATTGGATTGGATTTGCAATTTGGCATAAAAAAACCCTAAAAGCCGAGACTTTGAAGCATGTGAATTGGGTTTGATTTTTGATAAAAATGTGTTGGACATGTTTTGTTGTTGATAAGCATGATTAATTGTACAAATTTGTGTTTTGGAAATATTGATTTGGGTAATTAATTGTGTAATACACTTTAGTTAATTTAATTGAGAAATTTGGAATTTTTGGAATTAAATTATTTGGGCTTAAATTGGATTTGGGTTTGTAATGTTGTAAATGGGCTAATTGGGCTTGGTTGTACCAAGATGGGTTTAGGCTAAATTGGTTGGATCCAATTGGGCCCAAACCCGCTTCCATAAAGCCCAAATGCGACTAATGGACCTTAATATATTTAATTGGGCCTAATGGGCCTAAATTGATTTCTGGGCTTATGGGGTTACTCCTTGATTGGACTTTGGTTATTGGGTTTGACCCGAGTTGACCAAAAGTCCAAGCCTTAAGAAATTAATTGAAAGCCCATTGGACTTTAATTAAATTAACGTTGGACGTTAATCGGGCTTTGAGACCCGTAACGATTAAATTTTGAATTTAAGTCGTAAAAGTTCATTAATAAAGTGTAGTATTTAATTTGGAATTAAATAGCCAATTAGTATTAAATACAAATTGAATTGGATTTATTTTGTAGTTTAATTTAATTCAAGAATTCGTACTTTGAGTACTTATTCGCAAAAACGAGTTTGACTCGAGCAAAATCAAATCGTTGTTTGAACATTGGATGGTCACTAATTATCAGATTAATTAATTGGATTAGATTGATTGATAACATGCTTGTGTGAATACATGGTTACAATGCATGAATAATGTATATCAGATGGATATTAGATGGGTGGGGAAATTTTAGAAATTGTTGTAATAAATTTAGAATTTATTAATTAGACCTGTGTGTCCAGCCTTATTACCTCCTTACTCTTTGTATTCTCTTCTCACCTATTCCCCTCAATGTAAATGAGGTTTCTTTAGAAGTGTAGTGTAACGGGTATAAGTAAATACATGTGCTAGCGGGAGAGAGGAAAGGGAGAGATTTGATCTAGGATCAATGTGTAAAGTATCCATCCGCATATCATTATTATTTATTTTATACGCGCTTTATTATGTATTTAGAATGCATGTTTAAGGGTGTATGATGATGAGACCTTAACAAAGATAATAAATTGGTTGCCAATTTTTACGCGAAAAAATCTCACAAATATTAAGCGTTTTTCCTTCCATTGAGTGATTCTTACTCAATATCCAAGACTGGCATTGGTTTGTTGGCCCAAGTCAAGGCCTTTGTCCGTCGAGGATGTGTTTGAATCACAAGAGCTTTGTTCCATATCAGTGTCTTGTCCAATTTGTGGTTTGTTGGCCAAAGTCAAGACCATTTCTTGTCCATCGACATTGATTATGAAGCTTTCCATGGTCAATGGGTCACGCTTGACTGGGATCACTAAGTTTGTTGTGCCAAAGCCAAGGCTTAGTTGATTCAGAGGAAAAAGGTTAGGTAATATATTGGATATATTGGCATATATAAGATATATGTTTCGGACTTGGATGTCCCCTACTGGATCTAGGAATTTGATCGGATCCAATTGATCTTAGAGATCTACCTAGTTAATTATCATACAATTTGTTGGCCAAAGTCAAGATTGTGTGATATTTAACGGGATCCTAGCCCGGTAGGAAACACGGTTTCCCGAGTACTCGACAGAGGGTTAGAGGCTCGCCGAAAAATAATGGGAGGCAAGAATTGAATTTGCAATATTCGTTTAATTACTTGCCATACGCGCTCAAATCAAATATCATTCGTCAAATAAATTAAATGTTAGTTGGACTAATATTTAATCGTTGTTTTAATTAACAGTTGGACTGTATTCAAACAATTAAATTATAATTGATTAAATAGTTGGACTATAGTAATCATTATAATAAATAGTACATATATCATTGATTAAATAGTTGGACTATTAGAATCAAGATAAAGTTGAAAGATTAATATTTAAAACATAATCCTAGGGAAAATGTATTTAAATGGTTTAATTTTCAAATTGAGAATAAAATTTCAGGATGGTCCTGGAAATTAATAACTTACTTTATTTGATAAAATAACATATTAAGCCTAAGCCCGGACTTAAGCAAATAGTAGAGCATGATCTTTGGAAGATTCATGTGATGATAACTTTAGTGCTTAATCCATTTACTTACAGAATAAACTCCTTAATTTCTTTATGAGAACTAAAGGTTAGATTCTTAAAGTATGATATTAAAATTGAAGGGTCTTCATAGATCTATTCATAGATTTTAGAAGTATTAAATTGCAATAATAAACTCTTGGAGAGTTAATGACTATTCTCAAGGAGACAAAGTCAAAATTTGCAATACGCAAATAGCGCAAGGCGCACCTTACTTCGATATTCTAGTCAGCCAAGGCTAGGCCAAAGGCTTCTGGGGTGTTGAAATAGGCAAAGGCAAAATCATTATAATCTTCTGGGAAGATAAAGGACATATCCCAAAATGTCTGCCTAAATTGTGGCAAATGGTATCGCGGAAGCATGACTGCCGTTTGGACAAAGCAGACATGAATGAACTGAATACAGGGCAAGGCTCTGACTTCAGATATGATTGTCATAATTATGTTTATAACTAGTATTGAAATTGGATTTTAAATACTTAGTGTGATACATAAATATGTATTGATGTTCAGAATCTGCTATGAGCAGAATACTGACCTCAATAGAGATTTATCTGCGAATTGGAAATGGGACGAAAGTCATTGTTTTGACCGTAGATACCTGAATTTAGGGACTACCCTTCGGGTATGTACTTAAATTAGGAAACTGTTGTAATGTAACTAGTTTGACTAGAAACATTATCTTTATATCAGTGTTTAATCTGTTTCGGATTTACCTTTATATTCTAGAACACTAAAGTGTTTTATTATATAAAGATGATATTGAGATAAACACATTAGATATGGATAACATAATTTATATTTTGAATATAAATAAATCTCAAACATATAATATGGCAAACTAATAGCTCGAACTGATTTGATCAGAAGAAACTAAGTTGTGGCATTGTTGTCTGGGACACAATTAAACAAGAATCGTATATCCACACTTTCGAAGAGTGGGTACTAGGACATATTTGATTCTATTCAAATACAGTCTACGAATCTAGTTTATTGGGTAAAGTGCATAAAGCACTATTTACTTGGTAAAAGTGCAAATGCCACCGATCTGTTAGCCCTAATTCATAGTGAAACAAGTGGGCCCATGTCTAGCTAGGCTAGATGTGGATATGAATATTTCGTGACCTTTACGGATGTGGCATCGCGTTATGGTTATGTGTCTCTTTTGAAATACAAATCGGAAACTTTTACAGTATCGACACGAAATAGACAAACAGATCGGCTAAAGTATTAAACCGTCACGGTAAGACCGTAATGGCAAATACTTAAGAAATAAGTTTCTAAAATAATTGAAAGAGTATAGTATTCTTTCAATAAGGACTCCTCCCGGAACACGTCAATTGACGATGTGTCCGAACAGAGAGTAACCAAATTTTGTTGGACATGATAAGGTTAATCATGAGTCGCTCTGAGCTACCATTTCCTTCAACGAATACGCATTTACAGTGCATAACTTATTTTGAATAAGGTTCCATAAAATTCTGTCTGATAGATTTCATATTAGATATGAACAGGAAAGAAACCGGGTTTCTCATTCCTGAAAATTTGGGAATGCTGGGCATATGTTTGGATGATACCAAACTAAAACCCAAAAAGGATAAGTGCCGAATTGTAGGTTATCCAAGGGAAACCATAAGTATAGTACTTATACAACTCACAAGAGAACAATTTTAATTGTTGCTCGCCATGCGGTTTTCCTAAGAGGAATACCGATATGCAGAGGTAAGTGGGAGGATAGTAAAACTCGATGAAAATCGGAGTAATACTGTTCCAGGCACCCATTCTTTAATGGAACACTAATAGTTCATCTAGGATGAAACTATTACCAGTAATCTTCGAATACACAAGAACCGCGTAAGTTGGAGAGAATCAGAAAACAACCTGGGGTATGGTTTCTGATCTCACCTTATAAAGATGTCTATCTTTTTGGAATACCAATTGACTACGTATGAGGACGTGATACAAGGTATCGACTCCCTATTATGGCAAAGTGCCATGATAATCCAAAATGGATTCCATGTATACCAACTATGTTTGGATACTAGTTGATGTACCGAAAGGCATTGTGTCTATTGGTACTATATAAGTCTTCAAGGAAGACATACATGGATGGCAACATACCAACATACAAAGCTAGGCTTTTAGTGGAAATGTATCGTTATCAACATTATGTTGATTACGATTCAACCCTTTTACTTGTTGCCACAGAAAATCCATTTAGATAATGCTTGCTAATGCTGCATGTTTCATTTATGAAATATGTCAACTTAACGGGAAAATCGCTTTCCTAAAAAGGAAACCTTTTGGAGGATGTTTACAACCTCCTGTCGGTTTTGTCGTACCAAAACTAGCAAACATGTTTGCAGGTTATTCGATCCATGTTTGGATTGAAGCAAGCATTAGGTTCTTAGAATTATCGTTTTGATGTAATCATAATAGTTTATGGTTTAATTCAAAACGAAATGATTCTTGTGTATATAAGGAGGTTAGTGGGAGCGCACTGACAATAAATGTCCTATAAATAATGATAATATATGTCATTTCTTGGAAATGATATTCCCATAAAATAATTTGTGAAAGCTTGGCTTTCATGAAAACTCTCCAAGAAATCGTACATTGAAAAATGTACGCGACCTAGTGTCTCATACGCTTTAAGCATATGGATTCACAAAAAGGCCAATCCAAGTGATAGTCACTGGATTGATATTAAGAACATCCATTAGTATCTTAGAGATCTAAGGATGCTGTCTTAATCTATGGAGAATGAGAACTTGAAGTGACTGGGATCACTACTGCAAGTTTCCCAACCGATAAAACGACTATGAGTCGCAAAATGGTACTATACAGTTTGAAATAATGGTACAGTGAGATGGAAATCTTCCAACCAATATATTGTTACCGAATAAACAAGAAATGCGTGTTATTGCTGCAGCTGAGGCAGCAATAGAAGCCATTTGGGTCGATAAAAAATCTAATTAGATTAGATATAGTTCTTTTAGGAACTGAGCTAGGCTACAGCACATGCTAAAGAATTAATGCTCTCATCAACGATAGAGATATATACTTCGATATTCATCTGATTCGTTCGGATCATACATCGTGGCGATGTGATGATCGAATAAATCGCATCAGATGATAATCATGCAAATCCGCTGACGAAAACATTTTCTCAGTAATTTGAGCCAACCGTACATAGTTCGGGAGTCAGACACTCGAGTGACTAGCTATAGGCCAAGTGGGAGATTGTTGGACAATTATGACCCATAGCGTCACTATTTGTACAGATCATGGTGTTGTTGTACAAATTAACTATGTGACAAAGGAGATTGCTCTCTTATCATTTGTGATTAGATCACCAAGATGTATAAATGATAGGAGGTCCTTATGATTTGTTCCTGGATTGAGAATGATATGAGACAGTATCAGTCCACGAAGGATAAATCATTAAATATCCCTAGTCAGAGTATTATCGAGATTGGACATCGATAATGCGCAAAAGACTAGTATTACACTTGTGCGCGTTTGTGAGGGCACAACGGCATAGTTCTCATATATTTGGGTATAGGATACTCATGCAATTGTAATAGGAGGTTGTGTTTTATCGATGGTACGGCAAACAGCTTCGCTCTAGATAGACCCCCTCGGAATTCCATTGGTAGTATGACTATGTGTCTATGGAAGTCCGAAATCAGGGTAGGTGTATTTGCTCTTAACCTGAGACTTGTAGCGCTAATACTTGCGACAATCAATATACTTTGGTTTTGGTCGTCCAGGGCTTTAACCGGTTCTGTGTACGCCTCTGCTGGGTATATTAAGAATCGTAGTGTGTTGGGTGTGATGTCAAGACGGAAGTGTCACTCCAGTCATATGGAGATGATGGTCACGTAGGATACGGTACTGGTTCTCTTATGTACTGCAGTCATCGGGATAAAATGACAAGGTCATGTTTATCCGATTATAGAGACTAGTTACCAGACATCCGACATGTGCTTCGTACGGGGCAGACACAATTCCAGCCTCAGGCCTAGCACGTGATCATCCGATACTTGATCGAAATACGTAATACTACGTATAATATATCTGATATAGATCGATTATTCCTGTAAGCATATTTCTGGAGAATTGGGTAGGCATGGCGCTTTGCTAGAAGCCAACCTTGTCTTGTAAATCGGTACAAACGTAGTACTTGGTACTTACGTGTTCGGATAGTCCGACGACCGAATTTATGCCAATATATCTGGGGATCTCATGGGTCGCTTCCCGAAGATTCACCGATGACGTATGACTCGCACTTTAATTAATCTGGGATTAATTAGTAGAGAGAGAAAATTAATCTAGGATTAATTGCGGAGATATTTTATCTGGAATAAAATATCAATTAAAGAGAGATAATGATTAATTTGGAATTAATCGATAAAATAATATATTCGATATATTATACGAAAATGGATTTCGATGCGGAATTAAAATTAGATTTTAATTCGGGCCAACAAATTAATTTAGAATTAATTTGTTAGCGATGTGAATAGTGATTTCGCTAGGCATAACCATTTAATTGCGTCGCAACGGAAAATTCGTTAATTTGGAATCAGCGAACCCGAGCCCGGAATTATTTGCGAGCGCATTCGTATTTCGAATTCGAGTGCGGAACACAAGTCAAATCAAGCGTCAAATTGCTAGTCGCATCAATCGTCAAATCATTAGTCACTTTGAGTGATGTGACAACTTGTCACTTGATTGACTTGAGTGATGTGAATAGTTGATGAGAGTAGTTGGAATTAATTGCTTGACTTTTTGGAAAAGGATTTTTGGTATATGTTTAATTGTTTTTGGAAAACAATTAACAATTACACATTTTCCATTTCTCACTCTTGTTTATTTTTTCACGATTTGGAGCCAATAAATTCCCTCTCTCTCTCTCACGCCATTTCTCTTCTGTTTTCTGCTGCTAAAAACCAAGAATGTGAAAGAGAAATTGGATGATGATTTTTTGGCAAAATCATCAAGTGATAGCATACAATAGGAGCCATACAAAGGTGATAGGGAACTCACTTCATGAGCATGGAAGTTTATCACAAAGCTTGGAGCTTCAAAGGACATCCATGGCCGAATTCAAATGACAACAAAATAGCCCACTGCCGAGCTTGGAGGAGGCAGAAAATGAATTTTTTTGTTGTCAACCGCGTCACTCAACCGATCATTATGAGTATTCCGCAACTCCTTGAATGTATTCGCACTTATTTTCATTGCTTGAAATCATCTTGGGAAGCTTAGAAAAATCCAACAGATGTATGATCCGAACGAATCAGATGAATAGTTGAAGTATTTACTTGGATCGTTGATGAGACCATTAATTCTTTAGCCTGTGCTGTAGCCTAGCTCAGCTGCTAACAGAACTATTCCTAATCCAATTAGGATTATTATAGATCCTAAGTGCTTCTATTGCTGCCTCAGCTGCAGCAATATTCCGCTTTTGTTGTTTAATCGGCAACAGTATCTTGCTTGGAAGATTTTCAGCTCACTGTTCTGTTATTCAAACTTTATAGTACCTTTATTACGACTAATAGTCATTTTTATCTGTTAGGAAACTTGCAGTGGTGAACCTAGTCACTTCAAGTTCTCCTTCTCCATATTTTAAGAAAGTATCCTTAGATCATCTAAGATACGTAAGGATGTTCTTAACATCAATCCAGTGACTATCACTTGGATTGGCCTGATTGTGACTCCATATGCTCAAAGCATATGAGACACCAAGTCACGTACATTCATTTCAATATACGAGTTCTCGGAGAGTGCCAACAACTTTTAGATCTATTCCAGTAGATCCTTATTCCTAGAATAAAGGTTGTCTCTCCCAAGTATTCTACGGAGAATTTTCATGAAAGCCATGCTTTCAACGATTTTATAATAGGAATGTCATTTCCAAGAAATGATATATCATCATTATATAAGACAATCACTATCAGTGCGCTCCCACTAACCTCCTTATATACACAAGAATCATTTTCGTTTTGAATTAATTCATATACCATTATGTTGTAAACATCCTCCAAAAGGTTTCCGTTTAAGGAAAGCGATTTTGATGTTCAGCTGCCACATTTCATAAATGAAACATGCAGCATCAGCAAGCATTATCCAAATGGATTTAACCATGGCAACAATTAAAAGGTTTCATCGTAATCGACACAATGTTGATAACGATACCTTTTTCGCTACAAGCCTAGCTTTGTACGTTGGTATGTTGCCATCCATGTATGTCTTCCTTGAAGACTCATATAGTACCAGTAGGCACAATGCCTTCCGGTATAACAACCAGTGTCCAAACTCGGTTGGTTTACATGGAATCCATTTCGGACTTCATGGCAGTTTTCCATAATAGGGAGTCGATACTTTGTATCACTTCCTAATACGTAGTCGATTCATATTCCTCAATAAGATTGACATCTTGACGAGGTGAGATCAGAAACCCATACCTCCCAGGTTGTTTTCTGACTCTCTCCGACTTACGCGGTTCTTGTGTATTAGAAGATTGTGGTACAGTTTCATCATTGATGAACTGTTTGTGTTCCATTAAGGAATCGGTGCCTGGAACAGTATTACTCTGATTTTCATCGAGTTTTACTTTCCTCCCACTTACCACTGCATATAGGTATTCCTCTTAGGAAAAACGCATGGCGAGCAACAATTACATTGTTCTCTTGTGAGTTGTATAAGTACTATACTTTGGTTACCCTAGGATAACCTACAATTAGGCACTTATCCGATTTGGGTTTTAGTTTGGTATCATCCAAACATATGCCCAGCATTCCCAAATCACCAGGAGTGAGAAAACCCGGTTTCTTTCCTGTTCATATCTAATATGAAGTATGTCTAACAGATTTTCATGGAACCTTATTCAAAATAAGTTTTGCACTTTATAATGCGTATCCCTAGAAGGAAAATGGTAGCCTAAAGCGACTCATGATGAACCTTATCATGTCCAACAAAATTCGTTTTCTCTGTTCGAACACACCGTCAAATTGAGGTGTTCTGTGAGGAGTCCATATTGAAAGAATACTATACTATTTCAATTAATTGAGAAACCTATTGCTTAAGTATTTTCCACTACGGTCTAACCGTGACGGTTTAATACTTTAGCCGATCTGTATGTCTACTTCGTGTCGAAACTCTTTGAATATATCAAAAGTTTCCGATTCGTGTTTCAAAAGAAACACATAACTACAACGCGATGCCACATCCGTAAAGGTTACGAAGTGTTCATATCCACCTCTAGCCTAGCTAGACATGGGCCCACTTGCGTTACTATGAACAAGGGCTAACAAATCGGTGGCACTTGTACTTTTACCAAGTAAAAGGTGTTTTAGGCACTTTGCCTAATAAACTAGATTCTTAGACATCATTTGAATATGATCAAATCTGTCCTAGTATCCACTCTTCAAAAGTGTGGATATACGAGTCTTGTTTAATGTGTCCTAGACAACAATGCCACAAATAAGTCTCATCTGATTAATTTAGTTTGAGCTATTTGTTTGTCATTTCATACGTTTGAGATTCATTTATATTCAAAATATAAATACTGTTATTCACATCTAATGTGCTTATCTCAATATCATCTTTATAAAATAAAACACTTTAGTGTTCTAGAATATAAAGGTATACCCGCAACAAGTTATACTCTGATATAGAGATAATGTTTCTAGTCAAACTAGTTACATTTTAACAGTTTCCTAATTTAAGTATACACCCGAATGGTAGTTCATAAACTTAGGTTTCTACGGTTAAAACAGTGATTGTTGTCCCATTTCCGATTCGCAGATCTCAACTGAAGTCAGTCTCTTGCTAATCAGCAGATTCCGCACATCAGTACATATATTATGTACCACATCTAGTATCAAAATCCAATTTTGAAACTAATAGTGAACATGTTTATGACAAACATACTTGAAGCCGGAGCCTTGCCCCTCTTCACTTCCTTCATGTTTGCCTTGTCCTAACGGCAGTCACGCTTCCCGTGACCCCGTTTGCCACAGTTTAGGCAGATATCTTGGGATATGTCCTTTGTCTTCCTAGAAGACTGTGATGATTTTGCCTTTGCCCATTTTAGAGGCTCTGGCTCTGCCTCATTGAGCATAGCCAACAACTCTCCAAGAGTTTACTCTTGGTTCACAATGAACCTGCCCCAGCTTTCGTGAAGAGACTATAAGATCAAATCTTTGGAAGTCTCGACCACGTAGGTAATGCCCAGCTAACCTAGCTGATTGATGTAAGCAATCATCTGTGACACCTAGTGCTCGACAGATGTACCCTCTGACATACGTGAGCAAAAGAGCTTCTTATGCAATTTGTACTTCTAAGATCTAAGAATAGATCTATGAAGATCTTTAACTTCATCATCATGATACAAGGATCTAATCCTTAATTATGACGACGGAATTAAAGTGTCATTGCAGTAAGCATAACGGATTGAGCACTCAAGTTATCATCACATGAGTCTTCCAAAGATCATGTTCAACTATTTGCTCAACTCCGGGCTTAGGCCCGAGATGTAATTCTATCAAATAGAATAACTTCTCAGTTCTCAGGACTATCATGAGGTTTTATTCCCAATCTGAAAATTAAAGATGTTTAATGACATTTTCTTCTAGGATTATGTTTTAAACACTAATCTTTCAGTTATCTTGATTGCTATAGTCCAACTATCCAATCAACGATTTCAGGTACTATTGAATATAATGATTACTATAGTCTAACTATATAATCAACTATAATTTGATTGGTTAAATTCAAATATATTGATTACTATAATCCAATTAAATAATCAACTATTATTTGAAGTAGTTTGAATATAGTCCAACTGTTTAATTAAAACAACGATTAAATATTAGTCCAACTAATATATTTATTTATTGACAAAAAATGAAATGAGCGCGTATTGGCAAGTATTTAAATGAAATTGCAAATTTAATACTTGCCTCCCACTATTTTTTGGTGAGCCTCTAACCCTCTGTTGAGTACTCGGGAAACCTTGTTTCCTAGTGGGCTAGGATCCCTTTAAATAACACACAACCATGACTTTGGCCAACAAGCTGTATGATATTTAACTAGGTAGATCTCTAAGATCAACTGGATCTCATCCAATTCCTAGATCCAGTAGGTGGACATCCAAGTCTGAAACATATATCTAATATATGCCAACATATCCAATATATTGCCAAACCTTTTTCCTCTGAATCAATTAAGCCTTGGCTTTGGCACAACAAACTTAATGATTCCAGTTAAGCGGGACCCATTGACCTTGGAAAGCTTTGTAATCGATGTCGATGGACAAGAAGTGATCTTGACTTTGGCCAACAAATCACAACTTGGACAAGACACGCGATATGGAACAAAGCCTTCATGATTCAAACACATCCGCGATGGAAAAAGGTCTTGACTTTGGCCAACAAACCAGTGCCAATCTTGGATCTTGAGAATGAATCATTTAATGGAAGGAAAAACAATTAATATTTGTTGAGGGTTTTTCGCGTAATTGGCAACCAATTAATTATCTTTGATTAGGTCTCATCATACACCCTTAAACATGCATTCTAAAAGCACAATAAGGCGCGGTAAATAAATTAATAATGATTTGCGGATGGATATTTAAAACAACTTGTTCCTAGAAAAAAATCTCTCTATTTCCTCTCTCCCGCTAGCACAAATCTTACTTCTACCCAATTACATAACACTTCTAAAGAAATCTCTTTTACATTGAGGGGAATAGGTGAGAAGAGAAATACAAAGAATCAAGAGGTAATAGGCTGGACACGCAGGTCCAATTTAATAAATTCTAAATTTATTACAACAATTAACAAAATTGCCCTCACCCATCTAATATCCATCTGATATACATTATTCATACATCACATCCATGTATTCACACAAAGCATGTTATCAATCAATCTAATCCAATTAATTAATCTGAAATTAATGACCATCCAATGTTCAAAAAATGATTTGATTTGCGCGAGTCAAACTCGTTTTAAGAATAAGCACTCAAAGTACGAATTCTTGAATTATATCAAACTACAACATTAAATCCAATTTAATTTGTATTCAATACTAATTCTATATTTAATTCCAAATTAAATAATTACACTTTATTAATGAGCCTTTGCGACTTAGATTCTAAATCTAATCTATACGGGTCTCAAAGCCCAATTAACATCAAATGTCAATTTAATTAAAGTCCAATGGGCTTTCAATTAATTTATAAGGCATGGACTTTGGCAACCAAAGCCCAATAAGGAATCACCATTTTTCCAAAAATCAATTTAGGCCCATTAGGCCCAATTAAAATTTTAAAGGTCCATTTAATCATATTTGGACTTTATGGAAATGGTTTTAGGCCCAATTTGATCCAACCAATTAACCTAAACCAAACTTGGCCCAACCAAGCCCATTAAGCCCAAATACAACATTTCAAGCCCAATTCCAAATTCAGCCCAACTAATTAAATTCTAAAATTCCAAATTTCACAATTTAATTAACTAAAGTGCTTTAGCGAGAATTAATTAGTCAAATTAACATTTCCAAAATACCAATTACACTAATTAATCATGCTTATCATCATCAACACATGTCCAATATTATTGAATCAAAAAATCAACTCATTTCCATGCTTTTTGGTCACGGCAATGTGGGGTTTTTCAAAATCGTTTTCGATTTCAATCCAATTAAATCTCAAATCAATTTATCCCATGTCTTCCAACTCATCCAATGATCAAAAAACAAAATTACCATGACATTATGGCATATACAACTTTCGGCCAAGCCTACTATTTGGGGAAATATTAATCCAATTCAATTTTCATTAAATTGATCATGCATAACTCTAAGTTATCATCATTGAAGCATATTCAAAAAATCAATTTCATCAAATCATGCTCAAATCAATTTTACCCAAATTTTACCCTAAATCAATTTCATGCTTAATCAAGGCTCTGATACCATTGTTGGGTTTTCTAGGTCTTCCCAAGTTCAAATTAAGCATTTAATGTGTGAATACATCAAAGTAAAGTTGCGGAAATACTCACTTTGATCGGATTTGCGATGCGATGAAACACAAAAATTTTCTTGTTCCCTTGAAGCTCTCGGCAATGCCACCATTTTGTGCTCCTTTGATTTGGTCAACCTCCATGGAAATGATCTTCAAGCTCCAAGCTTTGTGAATGGATTCCATGCTTATGAATTGGTTTCCCTATCACCTTTGTTAGACCCCTTTGGTGTGCTAGCACTTGGAAATTTTTGCCACAAAATTTCCTTAGCTTCTTGTTATTCTCGGCCAAGCCAAGAACTTGAGAGGAAAAATGGCACCTTGGCCGAATGGAGAGAGGAGAAGAGAAGAAGTTGTGTTGTGTGTTTGTTTTCGAAAAACTAATACCAATTACCAAATTCAAAATTTGGTACAAGACTTTAAAGTCTTCAACCACTTCCATCAATCAAAGATGACAAGGTGTCAATCACCAAAAAGGTGATTAGACCTCCATCACTTGAATGACTAATAATGTGACGCGTGATGTGACTTGTGGGCCCCACTCGATTCGAAATGCGAGTGGGCCCCCAAACACTCCCGGGCGGCGAATTTTCCGAATTAACGAATTTTCCGTTGCGACGTAATTAAATCAAATTTAATTAAATAATTATGCCTAGCAAAATTACTATTCACGTCGCTAACGAATTAATCCTAAATTAACTCGTTCGCCCGAATTAAAATCCAATTTTAATTCCGCGTCGAAATCTAATTTCGTTTAATATATCGAATATATTAGTTTATCGATTAATTCTAAATTAATCGTTCTCTCTCTTCAAATAGTATTTTATCCCAGATAAAATATCTCTGTAATTAATCCTAGATTAATTTTCTCTCTCTTATAATTAATCCCAGATTAATAATGTACTAGTCATACGTCATCGGTGAATCTTCAGGAAGCGACCCATGAGATCCCCGAATATGTTGGCAGTAAATCCAGTCGTCGGACTATCTGAACACGTACGTACCTAGTGCTATGTTTTTTACCGATTTACAAGACATGGTTGGCTTCTAGCAAAGCACCGTGCCAACCCAATTCTCCAGAAATATTCTTAAAGGAATATGTAATCTATATCAGGCGTAGTATACATAGTATTGCGTATTGCTATCTAGTATCGGATGTCACGTGCTAGGCCTGGGGCTGTAATTGTGTCTGCCCCGTACGAAACACATATCGGATCTCTGGTAACTAGTCTCTATAATCGGATAATCATGACCTAGTCATATTATCCCGATGACTGCAGTACATAAGAGTACCAGTTATGTATCCTACGTGACCATCATCTCCACTATGACTGGAGTGATACATCCATCTCGACATCACACCCAATACACTACGATTCTCAATATACCCAGAAGAGGCGTACACAGAACCTGTTAAAGCCTTGGACGACCAAAACCAAAGTATATTGATTGTCGCAAGTATTAGCGGTGCAAGTCTCAGGTTAAGACCAAATACACCTACCCTGATTCAGAGTTCCATAGACACATAGTCATACTACCAATGGAATTCCGATAGGTCTATCCAGAGCGAAGCTGTTTCCGTACCATCGGTAAACACAACCTCCTATTACACTTGCATGAGTATCCAATACCCAAATATATGAGAACTATGTCGTTATGCTCCCACAACGCACACAAGTGCAATACTAGTCTATTCCGCATTATCGATGTCCAATCTCGATAATACTCCGACTATGGATGTTTTAATGATTAAACCTTCATGGATTGATAATGTATCATATCTTAT
Organism: Zanthoxylum bungeanum; assembly: GCA_019454045.1. Taxonomy (NCBI): domain Eukaryota; kingdom Viridiplantae; phylum Streptophyta; class Magnoliopsida; order Sapindales; family Rutaceae; genus Zanthoxylum; species Zanthoxylum bungeanum. The sequence continues at coordinate 52,722 of SKCR01015550.1, forward strand.
CAATCCGGAACTAATCATATGGACTTTTATCATTTATATATCCTGGTAATCTAATTACAAATGATAAAAGAAAAATTTCCTTTGTCACATAGTTAATTTTTACAACAACACCATGTTTTGTACAAATAGTGATGTTATGGGTCATAATTGTCCAACAGCTGTTTCATACAAGACAAAGGCACATAAAATGAATTATATTGAGACTCATTATACTCATGGAGTGACTTTGGGGACAATCGGTAAATTCCTCGAAGTCCCGGGATGAGACTGTACAATATTCCCTTTGGACAACCCATGGTATTTAGGGTGTAACTTTTTCATACGAACTCCAATTTTTATGAATTTTATATCACCTGCAATCTGAGATCGCGATCTACGACTTTCGCGTTGAACATTTTTCCAAATCCAGATAAGAAATAGGTCAAAAAGCAAGTCAAAAATTCAGATGAATAGTAATTTCGGACCTAAATGGAAAAATCTCAAACTTTCTCCATTTTTCTACATTCTTCCACACTATTCTTAATATCATTTAAGTCCTACTATATAAGAGGGATATATTCAAGGTTTAGAGAATTTGGGGAAACAAAAGAAAGAAAGAGAGATGATCACGTTGGAGAAGAGAATAGAATGAGAAGAAATATAGAGAGAAGATAAAGAGAGGAAGGAAGGAAGAAAGAAAGAAGAAAGAAAGAAAGAAGAAGTAAGAAGGTTTGGCATCCTTGAAACCTTAGAAAAAGTGGAAGTCCACAAGAGAAAAGGTAAGAAATCCATGACCCATTTTTTTAAAATGGTGAGTTTGATGATTTGACATTTGTATTGTGTTGTGAACATGAGTATGATGATGAATGTGTGATTATTTTTGTTTTTGAGTCAATAGAAAGGATGGTAAACCTCATTTGTTAAAATTGGGTGTAAATTGGTTAAGTGGATAAAGTGAATTAAAGGTTAAATTGTTGATGAATTGATGGTTTAATGCATGTAGAATGGAGTGCAAGATGATGTATTGTGTAATGGTTTTTAGTATGGAAGCTTTGGTATGGAGTGAATTTGGATGTTTTGAGCTTTGGATGAACTTAGAAAAGTAAAACAGAATCCTGGAAACCCAGGTCGCATCGCGACGCTAAAGAAATTTACGTCACAACATAAGAGGAAAATGGCGACTGGATTCTGGACGCTGCTCGTCGCGACGTGCAAGGGTTTGCGTCTTGAGGCGAGGCATAGAATTTCCCAAGAATCAGTTTTAAATCACCCAGTTCTGCCCTAGCGTGTTAGAGACCACACTTAGTGTCCCTGTATACATATCATATATCAAATTATGATCAACATAAGCCTCGTGTATATAATATATAGATGTATCTTTAAGTATTGTGAAGTATCGAGGAATATTCTACTACCTTAAAGCTAATTAAGTTCCAATCATAGGTTATCCACAGGAACCGCAATCTCCTTCGACAAGGGACCCAGTGCCAGCCAGATTCCAAAATAGTGAGTGGAAACTTTCTCTTTTACTTGTTTTTCATTTCGTATTTTCATATCAGACTACTATTCATGTTTTTAGGGCGTTAGCCAAATTCTTTATCAGCTATATTTTATTTAGCATACTCTGAGAAATGTTTTGGAAAAGAAATGTTTTTTTCAAACTTGAGTTTCATGTTTTTCAGGGCATAGGGGAAAGACCCACCCCAGTATGTAATTTGATACAGCTCGAATTGACGGACAGAGAACATGTGCACATGTAGAAGACTGAGGGGATGGTGATACGTAACGCCCTCAGATCCTAGAGTAGGGCTAGGGGGACGGCGATATGTAACGCCCCTAGACCCTAGTTTCAGAGCTTGGGTGGTAGCATAGATCCGCACCCCCAGCTCTAGTTTCTGGCTTGGGGGACGACGATATGTAACTCCCCAAGACCACCAGTTTCAGAGACAGTAGTGGCATGCTTTGGGGGATGGCGATACATAACGCCCAAAAGTCATGGATTTGCACTGCTGGCGTATGGGGGGACAGCGATACGTAACGCCCTCATACTCAAGGTTTTCAGATACAGACCAGTTCACAGTGAATAGATTTTCAAATAGTTTTTCAGAAAATCAGACTTTCAGAAACAGTTTCAGAACCAGGTTTTCAAAAGCAGGTTTAGAAAGAGAAGTTTTACTAAAAAGGTTTCAAACAAAGTTTTCAGAAAGAAATTTTTCCTATAAGTTTTTCATCGGAAATCTTGGTTTTAGAACTAAATGTTTTTATATTAGCATTTCAATTTTTAGTCCACTCACTTAAATCGTTCAGCAATCTAACCCCTCACTCTCAGTTTTCTGTTCTTGCAGGTATTCTCGGAGGACGAGCTCGGGAGGACGGATATTGATGCAGTCATTAGGGATGGAGTCCACCAGTACGAGTCAGAGACATAGTGAGAGTCTAGTTATAGTCAAGTATGAGTCTAGTATTAGTTATGGTTGTGTGTTGTAAAACAATTATACTGAGTATTAGTTTGCTTTCAATGTTCTTGAGTTGGGCTACGTTCCCCACACAAAATATAGTCAAATAAAGAAAAGTGTATTAGTTTCTGTTATGGTTAAATAGTCAGTGGCTTATGGGGTTAGTACTGATATCCCTTGTCGGTGACATCTTCCAGATCGGGGATGTTACACACATTTTGTTTGCTTTATTAAAGATAAAGTGTTAACTTTAATTTTACTAAATTGTGCCAATGAAGTTTGAACAAAAATAAAACAATTGTCATTTTATTTTTGGTTCCAATTTTCGGACAAAGGGGAATTGGTTAAACAAAATTATTTTGATTCATTTTTCATATTTAGACAAGTTGAACAAAATTTTACAAAGTGAGTTGAGAGCAAAGGTGAAGAAAGAAAGGAAAAATAAAGCCAAAATTTGGAATTTTGTAAGTAATTTCACACTTTCTTCTACATAGAAATTATTTCTATTATTCTTAACTTCAAATTGTGTTGTTAAGGATGTCTCTACTCTTTAGTTTGTAATTAAATTTGTTGGAAGCTTGTTTGAAGGTGTTAAGCATGTCTGATTAATTTATAAGCTTATTAGTGTAATTAAGCTTAATAAATTAATTAGAGATTAAAGTTGTCATTCTAGAGTTGATTAGCCATCATAATTAACCTAGAATTGTTCTTGATTAATTTCATGATGGTGAGACTTGATTGGTGTGGTAATTGATTGATTAAAGTGTTGAATTTATTCAATTTAATGTAAATTATTTAATTGGAGTAATTTATGAAATTAGGGTTCTAAATCTATTCTAATTTTTGGGCTTTTCATATATATGATATACTATGATGTATATTTGATGTATGTTAAATTTGGGATTGATTGGATTTGATCTTGATGTGTTTTGAACAAATTGGGCCAAATTACAATTAATAAAAGTTCAAGGGCTGTTTCGGCAATTCTGGAAAATTTCTGGATTTTTGTTGTCAATTGTAAATTCATGTATTAGACATATTTAAATTATTTTGGATTTATTTGGAATCAATTAAATATGTATTTGACAATTTGATGACCAAAATGATTAATTTGTAAAGTTTAGGGGTCTCATAGCAATTAATGATAAATCTGAATTTTCAGATAAAAATTCAGTTTTTATTTTTTGATTAATTAGAATAATTTTTTTATTTTAATTGCCCAAGAAAATTATTTATCGGAAATTATTTCGGAGTAAAAATACGCGAAAACGACGAAGAACGACGTTACTGGGTAACGGTTGCCCAAATAGTGAACTGGGCATTGTTCGGGTAGCCCACGAACTGTCCAAATGTTTTTGGGGCTGACCTGGGTAGTCTCCATGAGCATTGGTCTGTCGGTTCGGTCGGAAATGCGTTTTTATGGTATTTTGTGGAAAAAATATTTATGTAAAAGTTTCGCGTGTTTTTTTATTTATTTTTATGTCGCTATATAAATAAGTTTAGGTCAAATTTGAATGAATTAATAATATTTGATATTGAATAATTTATTTGTAAGTTTAAAAATTTTAAACCACGATTTCACCCGAACGGCGCTTCTTCCGTTGCGCCTCCCTAATTTGACCCCAACAAAATGGTATCAGAGCGAGTCTGATCCTGGAAACCCGATATGATTAGACCTTTAAAATTCAATGTTTAATTTAATCATTACTTAATACATGCATGTGTTTATTTAATTTTATTAAATAAAGTAAAAGCATCTTTTGTTGGAAAATCCCATTTTAAATAAGGCTTTAAGAAAATGACTAGTATTGGGAATACTTGTTTCTTCGTCTTCCTTGTCAATACGGATGTGAATGTTTTCATGATGATATGGCTGTAACGTGCCAAAGTTATGCAGTTATGGTTGAAGGTAGTTCATTTGCGTCGGTAGAACTTATATGATAAGAGACAAATTCAAGTGAAAGTGGAAATCCTGAACGTGCCAAAGCTGTTAGGACTACATCGGTAGCTTGAGTTTGTCATTGACAAGTTTAACCTTGATACATCTCATTGTGAACCTGTCAAAGCTATCATAACAAGAAATGATCAGGACCGAACTCATGAGTCACAGTGAGTGTAATTGATAATGAGTTGTCTACCTATTGAATATATGTAGGCGAGAACGTGCCAAAACTGTGAGTCGAAATATATTCATGGGATCCACTTCCCATTATGGAATTCAATTTAATTATTGAATTCTCATTTCCGTTGGGGATTACGGTATTACGTAAAGTAGTGGGAGGCACTGCTAGGTTAAAAATCTTTAACTTATGCGGTGTGTAATATTATGTAAATTGTCGCTCATGTTGTTCCTTATTCTATTAGTTTGATAGAATTAAACTTTTATCCACTGCATGGATATTATATATGTTTTCTGACTTCAATTATGGTTGCAGATTTCTAGAATAGGTTCTACATTAGAATAGATAATGATATAATCCTTCTAGACATAATAGTTTCTTATGCAGTAAAGATAGACAAGAATTGGTTTATGTCTCGAGATTCTTCACTGGCATTAAGAAAATCCCATTATGTATTTATTTATCTAATAATGACGTTTCTTCGCTTTAGTGACAATCAGAAATCACGTGTCAGACACTATTTGATTTTCGATTATTTGCAAATGTTGTAAATAATTTGAAAGTAGATAATAAAGCTAAAGAAAGAAGATGCGTATAGTTGTGTATATAAAATATTGATTTTCACAATACGACAACTGTAGATATTGGATATCAGATATCCCGTCTAGTTATTTAAAATATTAATGAATGATTGTTTCGATATTTGATATCAGAACTTGCGACTATTTGATAGTTACTTGTTCTTTGTAAACAGTTGTTACATATTTTAAAATGACTAGTAGTGTCATTAACGAATAGATAAACATTAAAAAAAATATTGGTTAAGTAAATAACTTAGTGTTAGGGTTGGTGCTCAGAGTGCCAATCCGGATCGTATTTATGTCTGATTCATAAATACGAGCAATTCTATTTTCCATAATATTACTAATTTAATGGTAGCACCTCTTGTCTTTTATACACATTTTCGATCTAATTACGATTGAATATTCAATTACGATTAGAACGAAACTAAATCTGATTTAGTGATACGTGTATATTAGACAAAGACCATAGGATTTACAATATAATATGCAGTTACAATGTAGTTTTAATTGACAGTGGAAAGCGCACTATAAGATGTATATCCTTAAATAAAGTTCCTGGTTAAGATTTACTAACACGGGTCGGTTAGTAAAATCTGCTGAGACCAGTACATGTCGTATATCGTGACTTGGTCCGATGGTTTATCCTAGTGAACCATGAGTCTCGGGAGACTCGTATAGACATGTAGGTGTTTATTTGATAAATACTGAACGACTCAGTGAATATTTCATAAAAGATGGTACACCAACTGTTGGACAGTTGTGACCCATAGCGTCACTGTTTGTAAAAGACATTGTGTTTTTGTACAAAATTAACTATGTTGTAATGATATTACCTTTTACCGTTTTGTAATTTATTTACTTTGATATATAAATGGTAAAAGTCCTTATTATTAGTTCTGGAATGAGATGATATTAGACAGTATCAATCCATAAAGGTTTAATCATTAAATATCCATAATCGTAGTATTATCGAGATTGGACATCGATAATGCGGAATAGACTAGTATTGCACTTGTGCGCGTTGTGAGGGCATAACGGCATAGTTCTCATATATTTAAGTATTGGATACTTATGAAAGTGTGATTTGATCAGAAGAAATTAATTTGTGGCATTGTTGTCTGGGACACAATTAAACAAGAATCGTATATCCACACTTTCGAAGAGTGGGTAGTAGGACATATTTGATTCTATTCAAATACAGTCAACGAATCTAGTTTATTGGGTAAAGTGCATAAAGCACTATTTACTTGGTAAAAGTGCAAATGCCACCGATCTGTTAGCCCTAATTCATAGTGAAACAAGTGGGGCCATGTCTAGCTAGGCTAAATGTGGATATGAATATTTCGTGACCTTTACGGATGTGGCATCGCGTTATGGTTATGTGTCTCTTTTGAAACACAAATCGGAAACTTTTACAGTATCGACACGAAATAGACAACAGATCGGCTAAAGTATTAAACCGTCACGGTAAGACCGTAATGGCAAATACTTAAGAAATAAGTTTCTAAAATAATTGAAAGAGTATAGTATTCTTTCAATAAGGACTCCTCCCGGAACACGTTAATTGACGATGTGTCCGAACAGAGAGTAACCAAATTTTGTTGGACATGATAAGGTTAATCATGAGTCGCTCTGAGCTACCATTTCCTTCAACGAATACGCATTTACAGTGCATAACTTATTTTGAATAAGGTTCCATAAAAGTCTGTCTGATAGATTTCATATTAGATATGAACAGGAAAGAAACCGGGTTTCTCATTCCTGAATTTGGGAATGCTGGGCATATGTTTGGATGAAACCAAACTAAAACCCAAAAAGGATAAGTGCCGAATTGTAGGTTTTCCAAGGGAAACCATATTATAGTACTTATACAACTCACAAGAGAACAATTTTAATTGTTGCTCGCCATGCGGTTTTCCTAAGAGGAATACCGATATGCAGAGGTAAGTGGGAGGATAGTAAAACTCGATGAAACGGAGTAATACTGTTCCAGGCACCCATTCCTTAATGGAACACTAATAGTTCATCTAGGATGAAACTATTACCAGTAATCTTCGAATACACAAGAACCGTGTAAGTTGGAGAGAATCAGAAAACAACCTGGGGTATGGGTTTCTGATCTCACCTCATAAAGATGTCTATCTTTTTTGGAATACCAATTGACTACGTATGAGGAAGTGATACAAGGTATCGACTCCCTATTATGGCAAAGTGCCATGATATCCAAATGGATTCCATGTATACCAACTATGTTTGGATACTAGTTGATGTACCGAAAGGCATTGTGTCTATTGGTACTATATAAGTCTTCAAGGAAGACATACATGGATGGCAACATACCAACATACAAAGCTAGGCTTTTAGTGGAAATGTATCGTTATCAACATTATGTTGATTACGATTCAACCCTTTTACTTGTTGCCACATAAAATCCATTTAGATAATGCTTGCTAATGCTGCATGTTTCATTTATGAAATATGTCAACTTAACGGGAAAATCGCTTTCCTAAAAAGGAAACCTTTTGGAGGATGTTTACAACCTCCTGTCGGTTTTGTCGTACCAAAACTAGCAAACAATGTTTGCAGGTTATTCGATCCATGTTTGGATTGAAGCAAGCATTAGGTTCTTAGAATTATCGTTTTGATGTAATCATAATAGTTTATGGTTTAATTCAAAACGAAATGATTCTTGTGTCTATAAGGAGGTTAGTGGGAGCGCACTGACAATAAATGTCCTATAATAATGATAATATATGTCATTTCTTGGAAATGATATTCCCATAAATAAACAATTGGTGAAAGCTTGGCTTTCATGAAAACTCTCCAGAAATCGTACATTGAAAAATGTACGCGACCTAGTGTCTCATACGCTTAAGCATATGGATTCACAAACAGGCCAATCCAAGTGATAATCACTGGATTGATATTAAGAACATCCATTAGTATCTTAGAGATCTAAGGATGCTGTCTTAATCTATGGAGAATGAGAACTTGAAGTGACTGGGATCACTACTGCAAGTTTCCCAACCGATAAAACGACTATGAGTCGCAAAATGTACTATACAGTTTGAAATAATGGTACAGTGAGCTGGAAATCTAACCAAGATATGTTACCGAATAAACAAGAAATGCGGTTATTGCTGCAGCTGAGGCAGCAATAGAAGCCATTTGGGTCGATAAAAATCTAATTAGATTAGATATAGTTCTTTTAGGAACTGAGCTAGGCTACAGCACATGCTAAAGAATTAATGCTCTCATCAACGATAGAGAGATATACTTCGATATTCATCTGATTCGTTCGGATCATACATCGTGGCGATGTGATGATCGAATAAATCGCATCAGATGATAATCATGCAAATCCGCTGACGAAAACATTTTCTCAGTAATTTGAGCCAACCGTACATAGTTTGGGAGTCAGACACTCGAGTGACTAGCTATAGGCCAAGTGGGAGATTGTTGGACAATTATGACCCATAGCGTCACTATTTGTACAGATCATGGTGTTGTTGTACAAATTAACTATGTGACAAAGGATATTGCATTGCTCTTTATCATTTGTGATTAGATCACCAAGATGTATAAATGATAGGAGGTCCTTATGATTGTTCCTGGATTGAGAATGATATGAGACAGTATCAGTCCACGAAGGATAAATCATTAAATATCCCTAGTCAGAGTATTATCGAGATTGGACATCGATAATGCGCAAAAGACTAGTATTACACTTGTGCGCGTTTGTGAGGCACAACGGCATAGTTCTCATATATTTGGGTATAGGATACTAATGCAACTGTAATAGGAGGTTGTGTTTTATCGATGGTACGGGAAACAGCTTCGCTCTAGATAGACCCCCTCGGAATTCCATTGGTAGTATGACTATGTGTCTCTGGAAGTCCGAAATCAGGGTAGGTGTATTTGGTCTTAACCTGAGACTTGTAGCGCTAATACTTGCGACAATCAATATACTTTGGTTTTGGTCGTCCAGGGCTTTAAACCGGTTCTGTGTACGCCTCTGCTGGGTATATTAAGAATCGTAGTGTGTTGGGTGTGATGTCAAGACGGAAGTGTCACTCCAGTCATATGGAGATGATGGTCACGTAGGATACGGTACTGGTTCTCTTATGTACTGCAGTCATCGGGATAAAATGACAGGTCATGTTTATCCGATTATAGAGACTAGTTACCAGACATCCGACATGTGCTTCGTACGGGGCAGACACAATTCCAGCCCCAGGCCTAGCACGTGATCATCCGATACTTGATCGAAATACGCAATACTACGTATACTATATCTGATATAGATCGATTATTCCTGTAAGCATGTTTCTGGAGAATTGGGTAGGCATGGCGCTTTGCTAGAAGCCAACCTTGTCTTGTAAATCGGTACAAACGTAGTACTTGGTACTTACGTGTTCGGATAGTCCGACGACCGAATTTACTGCGCCAATATATCTGGGGATCTCATGGGTCGCTTCCCGAAGATTCACCGATGACGTATGACTCGCACTTTAATTAATCTGGGATTAATTAGTAGAGAAGAAAAATTAATCTAGGATTAATTGCGGAGATATTTTATCTGGAATAATATCAATTAAAGAGAGATAATGATTAATTTGGAATTAATCGATAAAATAATATATTCGATATATTATACGAAAATGGATTTCGACGCGGAATTAAAATTAGATTTTAATTCGGGCCAACAAATTAATTTAGAATTAATTTGTTAGCGATGTGAATAGTGATTTCGCTAGGCATAACCATTTAATTGCGTCGCAACGGAAAATTCGTTAATTTGGAATCAGCGAACCCGAGCCCGGATTATTTGCGAGCGCATTCGTATTTCGAATTCGAGTGTGGCACACAAGTCAAATCAAACGTCAAATCGCTAGTCGCATCAATCGTCAAATCATTAGTCACTTTGAGTGATGTGACAACTTGTCACTTGATTGACTTGAGTGATGTGAATAGTTGATGAGAGTAGTTGGAATTAATTGCTTGACTTTTTGGAAAATGATTTTGGTATATGTTTAATTGTTTTTGGAAAACAATTAACAATTACACATTTTCCATTTCGCACTCTTGTTTATTTTTTCACGATTTGGAGCCAATAAATTCCCTCTCTCTCTCTCACGCCATTTCTCTTCTGTTTTCTGCTGCTAAAAACCAAGAATGTGAAAGAGAAATTGGATGATGATTTTGTGGCAAAATCATCAAGTGATAGCACACAATAGGAGCCATACAAAGGTGATAGGGAACTCACTTCATGAGCATGGAAGTTTATCACAAAGCTTGGAGCTTCAAAGGACATCCATGGCCGAATTCAAATGACAACAAAACAGCCCACTGCCGAGCTTGGAGGAGGCAGAAAATGAATTTTTTTGTTGTCAACCGCGTCACTCAACCGATCATTATGAGTATTCCGCAACTCCTTGAATGTATTCACACTTATTTTCATTGCTTGAAATGATCTTGGGAAGCTTAGAAAAATCCAACAGATGTATGATCCGAACGAATCAGATGAATAGTTGAAGTATTTACTTGGATCGTTGATGAGACCATTAATTCTTTAGCCTGTGTTGTAGCCTAGCTCAGCTGCTAACAGAACTATTCCTAATCCAATTAGGATTATTATAGATCCTAAGTGCTTCTATTGCTGCCTCAGCTGCAGCAATATTCCACTTTTGTTGTTTAATAAATCGGCAACAGTATCTTGCTTGGAAGATTTCCAGCTCACTGTTCTGTTATTCAAACTTTATAGTACCTTTATTACGACTAATAGTCATTTTTATCTGTTAGGAAACTTACAGTGGTGAACCTAGTCACTTCAAGTTCTCCTTCTCCATATTTTAAGAAAGTATCCTTAGATCATCTAAGATACGTAAGGATGTTCTTAACATCAATCCAGTGACTATCACTTGGATTGGCCTGATTGTGACTCCATATGCTCAAAGCATATGAGACACCAGTCACGTACATTCATTTCAATATACGAGTTCTCGGAGAGTGCCAACAACTTTTAGATCTATTCCAGTAGATCCTTATTCCTAGAATAAAGGTTGTCTCTCCCAAGTATTCTACGGAGAATTTCATGAAAGCCATGCTTTCAACGATTTTATAATAGGAATGTCATTTCCAAGAAATGATATATCATCATTATATAAGACAATCACTATCAGTGCGCTCCCACTAACCTCCTTATATACACAAGAATCATTTTCGGTCTAATTACGATTGAATATTCAATTACGATTAGATCGAAACTAAATCTGATTTAGTCATACGTGTATATTAGACAAAGACCATAGGATTTACAATATAATATGCGTTACAATGTAGTTTGTAATTGACAGTGGAAAGCGCACTATAAGATGTATATCCTTAAATAAAGTTCCTGGTTAAGATTTACTAACACGGGTCGGTTAGTAAAATCTGCTGAGACCAGTACATGTCGTATATCGTGACTTGGTCCGATGGTTTATCCCAGTGAACCATGAGTCTCAGGAGACTCGTATAGACATGTAGGTGTTTATTTGATAAATACTGAACGACTCAGTGAATATTTCATAAAAGATGGTACACCAACTGTTGGACAGTTGTGACCCATAGCGTCACTGTTTGTAAAAGACATTGTGTTTTTGTACAAAATTAACTATGTTGTAATGATATTGCCTTTTACCATTTTGTAATTTATTTACTTTGATATATAAATGGTAAAAGTCCTTATGATTAGTTCCGGAATGAGATGATATTAGACAGTATCAATCCATAAATGTTTAATCATTAAATATCCATAATCGTAGTATTATCGAGATTGGACATCGATAATGCGGAATAGACTAGTATTGCACTTGTGCGCGTTGTAAGGGCATAACGGCATAGTTCTCATATATTTAAGTATTGGATACTTATGAAAGTGCGATAGGAGGTTGTGTTTTACCGATGGTACGGAAAACAGCTTCGTTCTGGATAGACCCCACGGAATCCCATTGGTAGTATGTATATGTGTCTATGGGAGTCTGCTTCAGGGTAGGTGTATTTGGTCTTAACCTGAGACTTGCATCACTAGTACTTGCGACAATAGGTAAACTTTGGTTTTGGTCGTCCAGGGCTTTAACAGGTTCTGTGTACGCCTCTTCTGGGTTTATTGAGAATCATTGTCTATTGGATGTGATGTCAAGACGGAAGTATCACTTCAGACATATGGAGATGATGATCACACAGGGATTCAGAACTGGTTCTCTATTATGTTGCAACCATCGGGATAATATGACAAGGTCATGATTATCCGATTCAAAGAGACTAGTTGCTCGATATCCGATATGTGCTTCGTACGGGGAAGACACTATTCCAAACCCAGGCCTTGCATGTGACATCCGATACTGGATCGCAATACACAATACTACGGTATACTACGCCTGATATAGATCGTATATTCCATTAAGAATATTTCTGGAGAATTGGGTAGGCATGGCGCTTTGCTAGAAGCCAACCTTGTCTCGTAAATCGGTAAAAACATAGTACGAGGTACGCACGTGTTCGGATAGTCCGACGACTGTATTTACTGCCAACATATCCAGGGATCTCTTGGGTTGCTTACCGAAGATTCACCCATGACGTATGATTCGAGCATAATTAATCTGGGATTAATCGCGGAGACATTTTATCTTGGATAAAGTTCTATTTGAAGAGAGAGAAATATTAATTTGGAATTAATCGACAAAATGATATAGATTCGATATATTAAACGAAATTGGATTTCGACGCGAAATTAAAATTAGATTTTAATTCGGGCAAACGAGTTAATTTAAAATTAATTCGTTAGCCACGTGAATAGTAATTTCGCTAGGCATAATTATTTAATTACGTCGCGACAGAAGTTCGTTAATTTGGAATTAACAAAACCGAGCCCGGAAGTGTTTGCAGGCCCACTCGTATTTTGAATTCGAGTGGGGCCCACAAGCCACATCGCGAGTCACATCACTTGTCATTTATTTATGATAGATGTCAAAGTCACTTTTTGGTGAGTGACATGTTGTCACTATTCATGATGGAGTTTGGTGTGGGCATTTAATGCCAAATTGGAGCCAAAATGGTTGTTGACTTTTTGAAAGCTAATACCAAAATTTGGTAATTGTTTTTTCATATGGTTTTTTGGAAAAAAAATATTGGAAAAACAAAACTCTCTCTCTCTCCATTTTCTTGCTAAAACCGTGAGCTCCATTGAAGGGAAAATTTGATTTCTTTCTTCATTTGCTAGCACAATCAAAGGATCAAACAAGGTGATAGGGAAGCTTATCTTAGAGCATGGATTTCCATTGAAGCTTGGAGCTTGTAAATCATCTTCAACAAACCACCTTGGCCGAATCTCAAAGAGGACTTGGAGGAAAAGTTTTGTTGAGCATCACATCCAATCCGATCATTGTAAGTGTGTTTCCGCCATATTTCTTTATAGTATTCATTCTATTTCATGGCTTAATATGATCTTGGGACATCAATAGAAACCAACAATGGTATCATGGAGCCTTGTTTAAGCATAAAATATTTTAGGGTAAAATTTGGGTAAATTGATTTTGAGCATGTTTTGAATAAATTAATTGTTTGAGCATGCTTATGGATGGATGACTTTGAGTTGTTTGTGATCAATTTTGAGAAAAATGGATTGGATCAATTTTTCACCCAAAACTTGGCTTGGCCGAATATGTATTACCCTTGGAAGTCTTGGTATTTTTTGTTTTGATGATCATTGGATGACTTGAAACGAATTGGAGATGTCGATTTGTAATTCGATCGGATTGAAAAATGAAATCGGACAAAAAATCCTTACCTTGCCGAGAACAAATTAGCAGGTATGGACTTGATTTTGGATTCAAGAATGTTGGACATTAGTTGAACAAATAGGATACATAATTAATTGGTTAAATTGTATTTTGGAAATATAGATTTAGTTAATTAATTGATGTATTACACTTTAATTAATTAAGTTATAAAATTTGGAATTTTAAAATTTGGTTAATTGGGCTTGAAAATGTTATATTTGGGCATAATGGACTTGGTTGGTCCAAGTTGGTTTAGGCCAATTGGATTGGATCCAAATTGGGCCTAAATCATTCCATTAAGTTCAAATGTAATAAATGGGCTTTAAAAGTTTAATTGGGTCTTATGGGCTAAAATTGGTTTTTTGGCATATGAGGGTGATTCCTCAATTGGGCTTGGTAATTGGGTTTGACCCATATTGACCAAAGCCCATGCCTTATAAAATCAATTGAAAGCCCATCGGACTTTAATTAAACGAACATTGGATGTTAGTTGGGCTTTGAGACCCGATAAGATTAGATTTGGAATCTTAGTCGTTAAAGCGCATTAAAAAGTGTAGATATTTAATTTGGAATTAAATACATGAATTAGTATTGAATACTGATTAAATTAGATTTAACGAGTAGTTCGATATAATTCAAGAATTCGTACTTTAAGTACTTATTCTGAAACGAGTTGGACTCGCGCAAATCAAATCATTGTTTGAACATTGGATGATCACTAATATTCAAAGATAATTAATTTGATTAGTTTGATTGAATAACATGCTTGAATGAATACATGGATGTGATGTATGAATAATGTATATCGGATGGATATTAGAAGGAAAGGGCAATTTTAGAAATTGTTGTAAATTCGGAATTTATAAATTGGACCTGCGTGTCCAGCCTTATCTCTCATTATTTCTTTGTATTCTCTTCTCACCTAATTCCCCTCAATGTTAATGAGGTTTCTATTAATGTATTATGTAATTGGGTAGAAGTAGAATAGTGCTAGCCGGGGAGAGGAAATGGATTGATTTGTTCTAGGAACAATCTGTTTAAATATCCATCCGCATATCGTTATTAATTTACTTTCCGCGCCTTATTATTCTTTTAGAAATGCATGCTTAAGGGTGTATGATGAGACCTTAACAAAGATAATAAATTGGTTGCCAATTTACGCGAAAAACCCTCAAAACATATTAAGAGCGTTTTCCTTCCGTTGAGTGATTCTTACTCAAGATCCAAAGTTGGCATTGGTTTGTTGGCCAAAGTCAAGACCTTTGTCAATTGCGGATATGTTTGAATCATGAGAGTTTTGTTCCATATCGGTGTCTTGTCCAAGTTGTGATTTGTTGGCCAAAGTCAAGATCACTTCTTGTCCATCGACATTGATTACGAAGCTTTCCATCTCAATGGGTCCCGCTTAACTGGAATCATTAAGCTTGTTGTGCCAAAGCCAAGGCTTAGTTGATTCAGAGGAAAAAGGTTAAGAAAATATATTGGATATATTGGCATATATACTGTATATATGTTTCGAACTAGGATGTCCACCTACCGGATCTAGGAATTGGATTAGATCCAATTGATCTTCGAGATCTACCTAGTTAAATATCATACAGCTTGTTGGCCAAAGTCAAGGTTGTGTGTTATTTAACGGGATCCTAGCCCACTAGGAAACTGGGTTTCGCGAGTACTCGACAGAAGGTTAGAGGCTCGCCGAAAAATAGTGGGAGGCTAGTATTGAATTTGCAATTTCATTCAGATACTTAGCTTTACGCGTTTTTAAATTATTTCGTCAAAATTATTTTAATATAATGTTATTTTTCTTGTAACAGTTAGACTGTACCCATATATCGTTGATTAGATAGTTAGACTATCATAATCAAGATGACAGGAAAGGGAAATATCCGAGACATTATCATGGGCGAAAATGTCTTCAAGGGCACGAACTTTGCCGATTGGGAAATGAATCTGATGATAGTCCTTGGAGCCGAGAGGCTGCTATATACTATACAGACACCTCTTGGGCCTAAGCCCAAACCTGATCAGTTACTTGAGCTGGAGCTTGGGAAGACTCACAGCGATGATAATGATACTACTTAGTCTATTATGCTTGCTTCTATGACTCAGCATTTTCGTCGACAGAACAGGGACTTGGATCCCTATAACATGTTGGCGAGGTTGCACGATCTTCACCGATCTAACCGAAGGTCGAATAGATATGAGTTAACACAGAAGGCATGTCTGTTGAGTCCCATGTGGTATAGATGATTGCTGACATAGATGAGCTGGCTGAGATGGGGATAGTCTTAGAGGCTGAGATTACCATAGATACGATCTTGCAATCTCTCCCCGATACTTGGAAATAGTTCATCATAAACTATAACTTGATGAACGCATTGTTGGTTTCTAATTAGGTCCCAAGATTCATGAAATCAAGCAAGAAATTCGCATGAATACATCAAATGAGTAAGGCGGAATACATACTCACACTGAACGGTTTGAGATGCAAAGAACAAGATGTATTTTCTGCCTCCCTCCAAGCTCGGCAGTGGCTTCCTCAAGCAGTGGGCTGCTCGGTTTCACTGGTTTTTGTCTCCTCCATGATCGGCCATTGATGAACACCATGGAAGCTCCAAGCTCCAAAAATCGATTCCAAGCTCATGTGTAAGTTTCCCTATTACCATAATATAACCCAAGGTGTGCTAGCAATTCTTCATCTTCCTTGATTCTCTTCTTGATTCGGTCATACCAAAAATTTGGAGTTGAAATCGGCTCCAAGCCGAAAGTGGAAGAATGAGGGAAAAAAGAGGGGGAATAGAGAAAACGTAAAGGAGAAGAGTGGAGAGAGAAAAGAAAAAGTGTAAAATGGTTTATATATTTTCCAAAAATAAAATTAAACATTTACCAAATTCCTTTTAATTTCAAAAAGCAAAAGTCAAAAAGTAAAAGTCATTATTGCTTTTCAACTACCACATCAATCACTCAAATCAAGTGACAACTTGTCACATCACTCAAAGTGACATTTGATTTGACGCTTGATGTGACTTGCGATTTGAGGCTTGATTTGACTTACGTGCCACTCGAATTCGAAATGCGAATGCGCTCGCAAATAATCTCGGGCTCGGGTTTGTTAATTCCAAATTAACGAATTTTCCATCGCGTCGTAATTAAATGATTACGCCTAGCGAAATCACTATTCACGTCGCTAACGAATTAATTCTAAATTAATTCGTTCGCCCGAATTAAAATCTAATTTTAATTCCGCGTCGAAATCCAATTTCACATAATATATCGAATATATTATTTTATAGATTAATTCCAATTAATCGTTCTCTCTCTTTAATTAATATTTTATCCTAGATAAAATATCTCTGTAATTAATCCCAAATTAATTTTCTCTCTCTTCTAATTAATCTCAGATTAATAAAGTGCGAGTCATACATCATCGGTGAATCTTCGGGAAGCGACCCATGAGATCCACGGATATGTTGGCAGTAAATACGGTCGTCGGACTATCCGAACACGTAAGTACCTCGTACTACGTTTGTACCGATTTACAAGACAAGGTTGCTTCTAGCAAAGCGCAATGCCTACCCAATTCTCCGGAAATATCCTTATAGGAATATGTGATCTATATCAAGCGTAGTATACCGAAGTATTGCGTATTTCTGTCCAGTATCGGATGTTCACGTTCTAGGCCTGGGGCTGGAATTGTGTCTACCCCGTACGAAGCACATATCAGATGTCTGGCAACTAGTCTCTATAATCGGATATACATGACCTAGTCATAATATCCCGATAGCTCGAGCATTTAAGATAACGAGTTCCGTATCCTACGTGACCATCATCTCCATATGACTGGAGTGACACTTCCGTCTTGACATCACACTCAACACACTACGATTCCCAATATACCAAGTATCGGCGTACACAGAACTTGTTAAAGTCCTGGACAACCTCAACTAAAGTATATTGATTATCGTAAGCATTAGCCGTGCAAGTCTCAGGTTAAGACCAAATACACCTACCCTGATTGCAGACTCCCATAGACACATAGTCATACTACCAATGGGATTCCACGGGGGGTCTATCCAGAGCGAAGCTGTTTCCCGTACCATCGGTGAAACACAACCTCCTACTACACTTGCATGAGTATCTTATACCCAAATATATGAGAACTATGCCGTTGTGCCCTCACAAACGCGCACAAGTGTAATACTAGTCTTTTACGTATTTATCGATGTCCAATCTCGATAATACTCTGACTAGGGATATTTAATGATTTATCCTACGTGGACTGATACTGTCTCATATTATTCTCCGTCCAGGAACAAATGATAGGGACCTCTCATCATTTATATATCTAGGTGATCTAATCACAAATGATAAGAGTGCAATCTCATTTGTCACATAGTTAATTTGTACAACAACACCATGATCTGTACAAATAGTGACGCTATGGGTCATAATTGTCCAACAATCTCCCACTTGGCCTATAGCCAGTCACTCAAGTGTCATACACCCGAACTATGTACGATTGGCTCAAACTGCTGAGAAAAGCTTTCGTCAGCGGATTTTCATGATTATCGTCTGATGCGATTTATTCGATCATTACATCGCCACGATATATGATCCGAACGGATCAGATGAATAGTCAAAGTATGTATCTGGATCGTTGATGAGACCATTAATTCTTTATCATGTGCTGACGCCTAGCTCAGCTGCTAACAGAACCAAATCTAATCTAATTAGATTTGTCATGGACCCAGATGGCTTCTATTGCTGCTTCAGCTGCTGCAATTAACCCGCATTTGTTGTTTATTCGGTAACAGTATCTTGCTTCAAAGATTTCCAGCTCACTGTACCGTTATTCAAACTGTATAGTACCGTTGCGACTTTTATCTTTATCGGTTATAGGAAACTCGCTACAGTGACCCCAGTCACTTCAAGTTCTCATTCTCCATAGACTAAGACAGCATCCTTAGTTCTCTAAGATACTAACGGATGTTCTAACATCAATCCAGTGACTTTCACTGGATTGGCCTGTTTGTGAATCCATATGCTCAAAGCGTATGAGACACCAGGTCTCGTACATTTTTCAATGTACGGTTTCTCGGAGAGTATTTCGAAGCCAAGCTTTCACCGATAGTTTTTTATGGGAATATCATTTCTAAGAAATGACATATTATCATTATTTTATATAGGACAGCCACTGTCAGTGCGCTCCCACTAACCCTCTTATATACACAAGAATCCTTTTTGTTTTGAATTAAATCATAAATCATTATGATTATATCAAAACGATAATTCTAAGAACCTAATGCTTGCTTCAATCCAAACATGGATCGAATAACCCACAAACCTTGTTTGCTAGTTACGTCAAAACCGACAGGATGTTGTAAACATCCTCCAAAAGGTTTCCTTTTCAGGAAAGCGATTTTCCCGTAAAGCTGTCATATTTCATCAATGAAATATGTAGCATTATCCAAATGAATTTACCGTGGCAACAGGTAAAAGGTTGAATCGTAATCAACACAATGTTGATAACGATACCTTTCCGCTACAAGCCTAGCTTAGTACGTTGGTATGTTGCCATCCATGTACGTCTTCCTTGAAGACATATAAGTACCAATAGGCACAATGCCTTGTGGTACATCAACTAGTATCCAAACTGGTTGATATACATAGAATCCATTTCGGATTATATGGCACTTTGCCATAATAGGGAGTCGATACCTTGTATCATTTCCTCATACGTAGTCAGTTGGTATTCCTCAATAAGATGGACATCTTTATGATGTGAGATCAGAAACCCATACCCCAGGTTGTTTTCTGATTCTCTCCGACCAACGCGGTTCTTGTGTATTCAAAGATTAATGGTAATAGTTTCATCATTGATGAACTATTTATGTTCCATTAAGATTCGGTGCCTTTGAATAGTATTACTCTGATTTTCATCGAGTTTTACTATCCTCCCACTTACCACTGCATTTCGGTATTCCTCTTAGGTAAAACTGCATGGTGAGCAACAATCTAATTGTTCTCTTGTGAGGTGTATAAGTACAATACTTATAGTATCCCTAGGATAACATACATTTAGCACTTATCTCATTTGGGTTCTTGTTTGGTATCATCCAAACATATACCTAGTATACCCAAATCTACAGGAATGAGAAACTCGGTTTCTTTCCGTTCATATCTAATATGTTATCTGTCAAACAGATATTTTATGGAACCTTATTCAAAATAAGTTCTTGCACTGTTTAGCGTATCCGTTGAAGGAAATGGTTGCTCAGAGCGACTCGTGATTAACCTTATCATGTCTAACAAAATTTGGTTAATCTTGTTCGGACACACCGTGAAACTGACGTGTTCCGTGAGGAGTCCTTTTTGAAAGAATACTATACTCTTTCAAGTATACTAGTAACTTATTGCTTAAGTATTTTCCATTACGGTCTTACCGTGACAGTTTCATACTTTAGCCGATCTGTTTGTCTATTTCGTGTCGAAATTTGAAAGTTTCCGATTTGTGTTTCAAAAGAAACACATAACCATACGCGATGCCACATCCGTAAAGGTCACGAAATATTCATATCCATATCTAGCCTAGCTAGACATGGGCCCACTTGCTTCACTATGAACTAGGGCTATCAGATCAGTGCCATTGACACTTTTACCAAGTAAATAGTGTTTTAGGCATTTTGCCCAATAAACTAGATTCGTAGACTTTATTTGATTGAAATCAAATCGGTCCTAGTACCCACTCTTCGATAGTGTGGATATACGATTCTTGTTTAATAGTGTCCCTGACACTATGCCACATTTAAGTTTCTTAATTGATTAAATCAGTTTGAGCTATCCTTTTGCCATGTTATATATTTAAGATTTATTTATATTCAAAATATAAATGTTGTTATTCACATCTAATGCGTTTATCTCAATATCATCTTTATATAATAAAACACTTTAGTGTTCTAGAATATAAAGGTTCACCCGCAGCGGGTTAAACACTGATATAGAGATAATGTTTCTAGTCAAACTAGCTACATTATAACAGTTTCTAAATTTAAGTACTAACCCGAAGGTAGTTCCTAAATTCAGGTATCTGCGGTTAAAACAGCGACTTTCGTCCCGTTTCCAATTCGCAGATAAATCTCTAACGATGTCAGTATCCTGTTTAAAACAGATTCTGAACATCAATACATATATTTTATGTATCACACTAAGTATCTAAAATCTAATTTTAATACTAGCTGTGAACATAATTATGACAACTATATTTGAAGTCAGAGCCTTGCTCGTCTTCAATTCCTCCATGTCTGCTTTTTCCAAACGGCAGTCACGCTTCCGTGATCCCGTTTGCCACATTTAGGCAGACATTCTGGATATGTCATTTATCTTCCCAGAAGATTATAATGATTTTGCCTTTGCCCTTTTCATATTCCAAAAGCCTTTAGCCAAGCCTCGGGTTTCTAGAATATCGAAGTAAGGTGCGTCTTGCGCTACTTGCCTATTGCAAACTTTGACTTTATCTCCTTGAGATTAGTAATTAATTCCAAGAATTATTTATTGCAATTTTTACTTCTAAAATCTAATTTTAGATTTATAAAGATCCTTCAATTTCAATATCATACTTTAAGAATCTAATCTTTAGTTCTGATAAGAAATTAAGGAGTCTATATGACAAGTATTATGGATTAAGCACTAAAGTTATCATTACATGAATATTCCAAATATCATGTTCCACTTATTTGCTTAACTCCGAGCTTTATTTATTCCCAATTTGAAAATAAAGTCGTTGAAATACATTTTCACCCAGGATTATGTCTTAAACACTAATCTTTCAATTTTATCTTGATTCTAATAGTCTAACTATTTAATCAACGATTTGTGGTACCTTTTATTATAATGATTATAATAGTCCAACTATATAATCAAATATAATCTAAATTAATTAACCTCAATTATATTGATTACTATAATCCAATTATAAAATCAATTGTAAACTGAAATTAATTAATTCAAATATATTGATTAATATAATCCAATTATATATAATCAACTATAATACAGTCCAACTGTTTATTAAAACAACAATTTAAATATTAGTCCAACTAACATTTAATTTAAAGACGAAATAATTTGTGATTGAGCGCGTATGGCGAGTAATTGAACGAATATTGCAAATTTAATTCTTGCCTCCCACTATTTTTTCGGCGAGCCTCTAACCCTCTGTCGAGTACTCAGGAAACCGCGTTTCCTAGTGGGCTAGGATCCCGTTAAATATCACACAATCTTGACTTTGGCCAACAAATTGTATGATAATTAACTAGGTAGATCTCTAAGATCAACTGGATCCAATCCAATTCCTAGATCCGGTAGGGGAACGTCCAAATTCGAAACGTATATCATATATATGCCAATATATCCAATGTATTACCTAACCTTTTTCCTCTGAATAAACTAAGTCTTGGCTTTGGCACAACAAACTTAGTGATCCCAGTCAAGCGCGACCCATTGACCATGGAAAGCTTCGTAATCAATGTCGATGGACAAGAAGTGGTCTTGACTTTGGCCAACAAACCACAACTTGGACAAGACACCGATATGGAACAAAGCCTTCGTGATTCAAACACATCTTCGACAGACAAAGGCCAACAAACCAATGCCGTCTAGGATCTTGAGTGAGAATCACTCAATGGAAGGAAAGACGCTTAATATTGAATGAGGGTTTTTCGCGTGCAAATTGGCAACCAATTTATTATCTTTGTTAAGGTCTCATCATCATACACCCTTAAACATGCATTCTAAACACATAATAAAGCGCATATGAAATAAAATAATAATGATATGCGGATGGATACTTTACATTGATCCTAGATCATATCTCTCATTTTCTCTCTCCAAAGCTAGCACATGTATTTACTTCTACCCGTTACACTACACTTCTAAAGAAACCTCATTTACATTGAGGAGAATAGGTGAGAAGAGAAATACAATGAGAATAGAGGTGATAAGGCTGGACACGCAGGTCCAATTAATAAATCAAATTTATTACAATTTCCAAAATATCCCACCCGACTAATATCCATCTGATATACATATTCATGCATCACAACCATGTATTCATACAAGCATGTTATCAATCAATCTAATCCAATTAATTAATCTGATAATTAGTGATCATCCAATGTTCAAACAACGATTTGATTTTTGCACGAGTCAAATTCGTTTTGCGAATAAGTACTCAAAGTACGAATTCTTAAATTAAATTAACTACAAAATTAAATCCAATTCAATTTGTATTAATACTAATTCACTATTAATTCCAAATTAAATATTACACTTTTATTATGAACCTTTATGACTTAAATTCCAAATTTAATCGCAATGGGTCTCTAAGCCCGATTAACATCTAATGTTTATTTAATTAAAGTCCAATGGGCTTTTAATTAATTTCTATAAGGCGAGGACTTTTGGTCAACTCAGGTCAAACCGATAACCAAGGTCCAATCCGAGAGTTACCCCCTAAGCCTTTAAATTAATTTTGGCCCATTAGGCCCAATTAAATAATTAAGGTCCATTAAGTCATAATTGGACTTTATGGATACGGTTTTGGGCCCAATTGGATCCAACCAAATTGACCTAAACCTAACTTGGAACAACCAAGCCCAAAAGCCCAATTACAAACCCCATTTCCAAAATAAGCCCATTAATTATTTATAAAATTTCAAATTCCATAATTAATTAACCTAAGTGTAATACACAATTAATTACCCAATTAACATTTCTAAAACATCAATTACATAATTAATCATACACTTTAATATCAAATAGTGTCCAACACAATTTCATCAAAATCAAACCCAATACATGCTACTTTATTCTCGGCAATTAGGGGTTTTTCGCATTCCGATTCGGTTTCAATCCAATTGAATCCACAATCATTATTTCCCAAATCAATTCAACTCATCCAATGAATCAAAATCAAAAAACACAATGAATTTCATGTTACTTTAATTCGGCCAAGCCTACTTTAATTTGGGGAAAATTGTTCCAAATCAAAATTCAATCCAATTGAACTTCAAAACACATTACCCACTTGTTTTAAGTCATCCAATGATCAAACAAACAAAAATCACCAAGAAATTAGGGTTCTTCAATTTCGGCCATGCCCAAAATTTTGGGGAAAAATGGATCCAATCCAATTTCATGAAATTGAACATACACAACTTCAATTCAACCTCATTCAAGCATACTTCATCAAACAATTCAACCAAATCATGCTTAAATCGAGTTTACCCAATTTTAACCCTAACTTTTTCATGCTTGATCAAAGCTCAAAGATACCATTGTTGGTTTCTAATTAGGTCCCAAGATTCATGAAATCAAGCAAGAAATTCGCATGAATACATCAAAGGAGTAAGGCGGAATACATACTCACACTGAACGGTTTGAGATGCAAAGAACAAGATGCGTTTTTCTGCCTCCCTCCAAGCTCGGCAGTGGCTTTCTCAAGCAGTGGGCTGCTCGGTTTCACTGGTTTTTGTCTCCTCCATGATCGGCCATTGATGAACACCATGGAAGCACCAAGCTCCAAGCTCCAAAAATCGATTCCAAGCTCATGTGTAAGTTTCCCTATTACCATAATATAACCCAAGGTGTGCTAGCACTTCTTCATCTTCCTTGCTTCTCTTCTTGATTCGGTCATACCAAAAATTTGGAGAAGAAATCGGCTCCAAGCCGAAAGTGGAAGAATGAGGGAAAAAAGAGGGGGAAGAGAGAAAATGTAAAGGAGAAGAGTGGAGAGAGAAAAGAAAAGTGTAAAATGGTTTATATATTTTCCAAAAATAAAATCAAACAATTTAACAAATTCCTTTTAATTTCAAAAAGCAAAAGTCAAAAAAGCAAAAGTCATTATTGCTTTTCAACTACCACATCAATCACTCAAATCAAGTGACAACTTGTCACATCACTCAAAGTGACATTTGATTTGACACTTGATGTGACTTGTGATTTGACGCTTGATTTGACTTACGTGCCACTCGAATTCGAAATGCGAATGCGCTCGCAAATAATCTCGGGCTCGGGTTCGTTAATTCCAAATTAACGAATTTTTCGTCGCGTCGTAATTAAATGATTACGCCTAGCGAAATCACTATTCACGTCGCTAATGATTAATTCTAAATTAATTCATTCGCCCGAATTAAAATCTAATTTTAATTCCGCGTCGAAATCCAATTTCACATAATATATCGCATATATTATTTTATCGATTAATTCCAAATTAATCGTTCTCTCTCTTTAATTAATATTTTATCCTAGATAAAATATCTCTGTAATTAATACCAGATTAACTTTCTCTCTCTTCTAATTAATCTCAGATTAATAAAGTGCGATTCATACATCATCAGTGAATCTTCGGGAAGTGACCCATGAGATCCACGGATATGTTGACAGTAAATACGGTCGTCGGACTATATGAACACGTAAGTACCTCGTACTACGTTTGTACCGATTTACAAGACAAGGTTGGCTTCTAGCAAAGCGCAATGCCTACCCAATTCTCCGGAAATATCCTTATAGGAATAAGTGATCTATATCAAGCGTAGTATACCGAAGTATTGCGTATTTCTGTCCAGTATCGGATGTTCACGTGCTAGGCCTGGGGCTGGAATTGTCTCTACCCCGTACGAAGCACATATCGGATGTCTGGCAACTAGTCTCTATAATCGGATATACATGACCTAGTCAAAATATCCCGATAGCTCGAGCATTTAAGAGAACGAGTTCCGTATCCTACGTGACCATCATCTCCATATGACTGGAGTGACACTTCCGTCTTGACATCACACCCAACACACTACGATTCCCAATATACCCAGTATCGGCGTACACATAACCTGTTAAAGTCCTGGACAATCTCAACTAAAGTATATTGATTATCGTAAGCATTAGCGGTGCAAGTCTCAGGTTAAGACCAAATACACCTACCCTGATTGCAGACTCCCATAGACACATAGTCATACTACCAATGGGATTCCGTGGGGGGTCTATCCAGAGCGAAGCTGTTTCCCTTACCATCGGTGAAACACAACCTCCTACTACACTTGCATGAGTATCCTATACCCAAATATATGAGAACTATGCCGTTGTGCACTCACAAATGCGCACAAGTGTAATACTAGTCTTTTACGTATTTATCGATGTCCAATCTCGATAATACTCTGACTAGGGATATTTAATGATTTATCCTACGTGGAATGATACTGTCTCATATCATTCTCCGTCCAGGAACAAATCATAGGGACCTCTCATCATTTATATATCTAGGTGATCTAATCACAAATGATAAGAGTGCAATCTCCTTTGTCACATAGTTAATTTGTACAACAACACCATGATCTGTACAAACAGTGACGCTATGTGTCATAATTGTCCAACACACAGATGATACTCTTGGAGAGTTGTTGTCAATTCTCAAGGAAGCTGAGAAGGAGCTACTTAAAGGCAAAAAGTGCGAGGCGCACTTTGCTTCGACATCTCAGACACCGAGGGCTGGGCCCAAGGCGACTAGAGGTGTGAAAAAGAAGAAGCATAAAAGAAAGGGCAAGGCCAAATCGTCAAAGGCTTCTGGGAAGCCTAACGACAAATCTCAAGATGTTTGCCTCCAGTGCGGCAAGCGGGGTCACTGGAAGCGTGACTGCCGCGAGTACAAGGTGCTCCAGAAGGAGATTAAAGCGGGCAAGGCACCGACTTCAGGTATGTTTGTTATTGAGATAAACATGACTACTTCAAGTTTTAAAAATTAGATTTTTGATTCTGGTTGTGGTACTCACATATGTACTGATGTACAGGATCTGCGGATTAGCAGGAGACTGGCCTCAGGGGAGATTGATCTACGCGTCGGAAATGGGGCACCAGTCGCCGTTTTGGCCGTTGGTACTTTTGTTTTAGAACTGCCCTCGGGGCATGTACTTGAACTTAATGACTGTTATTAGGTACCTAGTTTAACTAGGAATATTATTTCTATATCTATGTTAACCCAATGTGGGTATACTTTTGTATTCAGGAACACTGGGTGTTTTGTGTATAAAAATGATGTAGAAATTTGCACTGCTGTTGCAAATAATGGTCTTTATATTTTGAATATAAATCAATCTCAAACATATAATATAACAAACAAAAGGCTTAAAATGAGTAACAAAGATGAAACTTATATGTGGCACTGTCGTCTGGGGCACATAAATAAGACTCGCATATCCACACTTTCGAAGAGTGGGTACTTGGACGGATTTGATCCAAATTCATATGACGTCTGCGAATCTTGCTTATTAGGCAAAATGCCTAAATCACCTTTTAGCGGTAAAGGTGAACGCACCACCGAACTGTTAGCCCTCGTTCATAGTGACGTATGTGGGCCCATGTCTAGCCAGGCTAGAGGTGGATATGAATACTTCGTAACCTTTATGGATGATGCATCGCGTTATGGTTATATGTATCTTATGAGATACAAGTCGGAAACTTTTGAGAAATTCAAAGAGTTTCGACACGAAGTAGAAAAACAGACCGGCAAGAGTATAAAGACATTACGGTCGGACCGTGGTGGCGAATACTTGAGCAATGAGTTTCTAGATTACTTGAAAGAATATGGTATTCTTTCACAGTGGACTCCTCCTGGAACACCGCAATTAAACGGTGTGTCCGAACGGAGAAACCGAACTTTATTGGACATGGTTAGGTCTATGATGAGTCGCACTGAGCTACGTATTTCCTTCTGGGGATATGCATTTAACAGTGCAATTCTTATTTTGGATAAGGTTCCGTCAAAGTCTGTACAACGGACACCATATGAGATATGGACAGGAAAGAAATCGGGTTTCTCATTCCTGAAGATTTGGGGATGCTGGGCATACGTCAAACATTTGGAAGGTACCAAACTTGAGCCCAAATCGGATAAATGCCTATTCGTAGGATATCCTAGGGAAACCAAAGGATATTACTTCTATCACCCAAGAGAGAACAAAGTATTTGTTGCTCTACATGCGGTTTTCCTTGAGAATGAATTCCTAAATGTAGTGGTTTGTGGGAGGAAAGTAGAACTCAATGAAAATCGTAGTGATACTGTTCCTGGCATAGAATCCTCAACGGATCAAGAACAGTCCATCCGGGATGTGACTGTGCCACAATCTTCTATTACACAAGGACCGCGTAGGTCAGAGAGAGTTAGGAAACAACCTGAGAGGTATGGGTTTCTGATCTCACCTCATGTAGATATTAATCTCATTGAGGATAACGAACCGGCTACGTATGAGGAAGCGATACAAGATATCGATTCCGTTTTATGGCAAGAAGCCATGAAGTCCGAAATGGATTCCATGTACACCAACCAAGTTTGGACACTGGTTGATGCACCAGAAGGCGTAAAGCCTATTGGTTGCAAATGGGTCTTCAAGAAGAAGACCGACATGGATGGCAACGTACAAACGTACAAAGCTAGGCTTGTAGGGAATGGGTATTTTCAACGACATGGTGTCGATTACGATGAAACTTTCTCACCCGTTGCCATGATTAAATCCATTCGGATAATGCTTGCAATAGCTGTATATTTCGATTACGAGATATGGCAGATGGACGTTAAAACCGCTTTCCTTAACGGAAACCTTTTGGAGGATGTTTATATGCAACAGCCTGACGGTTTTATCATGCCTAGACTTGCAAACAAGGTTTGTAAGTTAAATCAGTCCATTTATGGACTGAAGCAAGCATCGCGGTCTTGGAACCAACGTTTTGATGAGATCATAAAAGAATATGATTTCATTCAAAACGAGGATGATCCTTGTGTATATAAGAAGGTTAGTGGGAGAGCACTGACTTTTATTGTCCTTTATGTTGACGATGTATTTCTTATTGGCAATGACATTCCCATGCTAACGTCGGTGAAAGCTTGGCTTTCATTGAAATTCTCTATGAAAGATCTGGGAGAAGCAGCCTTTATTCTGGGAATAAAGATCTACCGGGATAGATCTAGAAAGCTGCTTGGACTCTCCCAGAGTACATATATTGATAAAGTGTTGAAGAGATTCAACATGGATCAGTCAAAGAGGGGACTGTTGCCAGTGTCACATGGTGTCTATCTATCTAAGGACATGTGTCCTAAAACTCAAGATGAGAGAGACAACATGAGTCGAATACCGTTCACCTCGGCAGTCAGATCGATAATGTATGCCATGATATGTACGCTACCTGATGTCTCCTATGCTTTGAGCATGTGTAGTAGATATCAGGCCGATCCAGGTGAAGGTCACTGGATGGCGGTTAAGAATATCCTTAAGTATCTTAGACGAACTAAGCATGCTTTCTTAATCTATGGAGATGGAGAACTTGAGGTAACCGGGTATACCGATGCAAGTTTCCAAACCGATAAAGACGACTGTAAGTCGCAATCCGGGTACATATTTTGTTTGAATAACGAAGTAGTGAGCTGGAAATCTTCCAAGCAAGAGACTGTTGTCGATTCAACAATAGAAGCGGAGTACATTGCTGCAGCTGAAGCAGCAAAGGAAGCAGTTTGGATCCAAAAATTCCTAATTGGATTATGAGTAGTTCCGTTAGCAGCTGAGCCCGTTCCATTGTATTGTGACAATAACGGGGCTATAGCGCAGGCTAAGGAACCGCGGTCTCATCAATGATCCAAGCATGTTCTTTGATATTTCCATCTTATTCGGGAGATCATACATCGCGGCGATGTGAAGGTCGCATCAAATGACAACATTGTAGATCCGCTGACGAAAGCAATTCCTCAGCAAAAGTTTGAGCGACATGTACATAGTTCAGGTATTAGATGCTTGAGTGACTGGCTATAGGCCAAGTGGGAGATTTTTGGACAGTTATGACCCATAGCGTCACTGTTTGTAAAAGACATTGTGTTTTTTTACAAAATTAACTATGTTGTAATGAAATTGCATTTTACCGTTTTGTAATTTATTTACTTTGATATACAAATGGTAAAATTCCTTATGATTAGTTCCGGAATGAGATGATATGGGACAATATCCATCCATAAAGGTTTAATCATTAAATATCCCTAGTCATAGTATTATCGAGATTGGACATCGATAATGCGGAATAGACTAGTATTGCACTTGTGCGCGTTGTGAGGGCATAACGGCATAGTTCTCATATATTTAAGTATTGGATACTTATGCAAGTGCGATAGGAGGTTGTGTTTTACCGATGGTACAGAAAACAGCTTCGCTCTGGATAGACCCTGCGGAATCCCATTCATAGTATATATATGTGTCTATGGGAGTCCGCTTCAGGGTAGGTGTATTTGGTCTTAACCTGAGACTTGCATCGCTAGTACTTGCGAAAATTAGTAAACTTTGGTTTTGGCCGTCCAAGGCTTTAACAGGTTCTGTGTACGCCTCTTCTGGGTTTATTGAGAATCGTAGTGTATTGGATGTGATGTCAAGACGGAAGTATCACTTCAGACATATGGAGATGATGATCACGCAGGGATTCAGAACTGGTTCTCTAATGTGTTGCAACCATCGGGATAATATGACAAGGTTATGATTATCCGATTCAAATAGACTAGTTGCTCGATATCTGATATGTGCTTCGTACGGGGCAGACACTATTCCAGCCCCGGGCCTTGCACCTGACATCTGATACTGGATCGCAATACACAATACTACGGTATACTACGCCTGATATAGATCGTATATTCCATTAAGAATATTTCTGGAGAATTGGGTAAGCATGGCGCTTTGCTAGAAGCAAACCTTGTCTCGTAAATCGGTAAAAATATAGTACGAGGTACGCATGTGTTCGGATAGTCCGACGACCGTATTTACTGCCAACATATCCAGGGATCTCTTGGGTCGCTTCCCGAAGATTCACCCATGACGTATGATTCGAGCATAATTAATCTGGGATTAATCGCGGAGACACTTTATCTTGGATAAAGTACTATTTGAAAAGAGAGAAAGATTAATTTGGAATTAATCGACAAAATGATATATATTCGATATATTAAACGAAATTGGATTTCGACGCGGAATTAAAATTAGATTTTAATTCGGGCAAACGAGTTAATTTAGTTTTAATTCGTTAGCGACGTGAATAGTAAGTTCGCTAGGCATAATTATTTAATTACGTCGTGACGGAAGTTCATTAATTTGGAATTAGCAAAACCGAGCCCGGAAGTTTTTACGGGCCCACTCGCATTTTGAATTCGAGTGGGGCCCACAAGTCACATCGCGAGTCACATCACTTATCATTTATTTATGATAGATGTCAAAGTCACTTTTTGGTGAGTGACATGTTATCACTATTCATGATGGAGTTTGGTGTGGGCATTTAATGCAAAATTGGAGCCAAAATGGTTGTTGACTTTTTGAAAGCTAATACCAAAATTTGGTAATTGTTTTTTCATACGGTTTTTTGGAAAACAAATATTGGAAAAACAAAACTCTCTCTCTCTCCATTTTCTTGCTAAAACCGTGAGCTCCATTGAAGGGAAAATTTGATTTTCTTTCTTCATTTGCTAGCACAATCAAAGGATCAAACAAGGTGATAGGGAAGCTTATCTTAGAGCATTGATTTCCATTGAAGCTTGGAGCTTGTAGATCATCTTCAACAAACCACCTTGGCCGAATCTCAAAGAGGACTTGGAGGAAAAGTTTTGTTGAGCGTCACATCCAATCTGATCATTGTAAGTGTGTTTCTACCACATTTCTTTATAGTATTCATTCTATTTCATGGCTTAATATGATCTTGGGACATCAATAGAAACCAACACCAACGTCAATAGTAATCTTCTCGAGTTGAGCGAGAATAGTGGTCCTTCGACTTGAGATACCACAGTGGGATATATGAGTTATCATCCACACATTAATGGCAGTCACTTCAACGATCTATTCATTATCAGACCTCCGCATGTTCGTTGGGTGTGGACTGATGCTCATGATATCCAGTGCGTATCAAGTTAGGATTTGTCAGTCCTGTGTACAAGGCATAGGCATCCTCACGTGTTTACGATCTAGTAAATCCATGGTCGTGGTATAACTTCGGAAATTAGTTCTGAGTGTTATTTAGAGATCGTAAATTGAAAAGTCGACTATATTATACCGAACAGGTTTGACATTTTTATCTATTCCTCAGGTATAATATGGATAGCCTGTGACGGAGTGATTATACGTATGCAATGACCTCAGCTTGTATAGTTTAGCGAGATTATCTGTGGTCGTCATAATTCATAAGTGGGTGAATTATGGACACGAAATTGGATTTCTTGACGGATAAACCTAAACTTAGAGAGTCCCACAATATGAAGTGTACTCGTTGAGCACTTGGGCAATGCGATATGAATAATACGGATTATTCATAATACTTCATCGGATTAAGTGAGTTAATTCGGATCGTTTAATCTGTTAAACGATAACACTTGCATTAGGAGATTTTGGCCAATCGTGATTATTGTGTATTTGTATTTGATACATAATACTATTAGATACACATTAATTATTCATCAAATGAGATTTTGACACATGCCATAAATATATGTATTTGTTATTTATTGTAAATAAAAATACATATATAATAATAATTATATTAATTGATTATTTGGATATTTAATTGTTAAATATTTAAATGATTAAGTAATAAACTTTTTTCATAAAAGTTATGAAATTTGTCCAAATATTATTGGTGATACATGGCTTAATTTAATTAAACTTTATTTGTCCAAATATGATTTGTTAGTATAAAGTTTAATTTATTTGATTGGATCAAAATTTTTAATGGACAAAATTGCCCCCATTATGTCGGTCAAGAGGATTTAAAGAGGGAAAATGTTTTCTTCTTCCATAACCCATCCTTCATGGCCGAACCACTCTCCTAAAGAAGCACTAAGATTGGTTTGATGAAACCAAGAAGAAAATGAAAGGAAGTTCAAGAATAAAGTTTAGGAAATTGGAGATTAAAAGGTAATCCTTAATCTCTAAGCTTGAAAATTTATTTTTTATTTTCTTGAATTGTTAGAATGGTTCTAGG
The DNA here is from genome assembly GCA_019454045.1 of Zanthoxylum bungeanum. NCBI lineage: Eukaryota > Viridiplantae > Streptophyta > Magnoliopsida > Sapindales > Rutaceae > Zanthoxylum > Zanthoxylum bungeanum. The sequence continues at coordinate 85,727 of SKCR01015550.1, forward strand.
GTTCCTTTTGTTCCTTAAAAATTGGGGCTTTTGATTGTGGTGGTTGGAGATGGAAGTATTGTGCATGTGTGAATTATATTTGGATGGAATTATTGTAATTTTTTTCCAATTTATTCATTTGATGACATGTTTCTATTCTAGAGTGTTATGAACACTCTTTTAATGCCTAGAATTGTTCTTGGGGTGCTTTATGTGTGGTGACTTTGATTGGTGTTGTGGATTAATTGTATTAATCTTGAAAATTGGATTTAAAGCATGAAATTAGGCATTTCCGGTTTTTGGATCAGCCCTGGAATTGTTCTATTTTTTATGATGAAAATGATGTCTTATGAATGTATTGGATGTGTTTTGGGAGTTGGAACAATTGCCGGAAAATGTTTCGGAGTTGAAATAAGAGAAAACGGTGAAAAACGGCGTTACTAGGTGACTTTTGAGCCAACCGGGTGACGGCTGTCCAAACAGTCAATTTGTCACTGCTCGGGCAGCCCATGAGCTGCCATAACACTATTGGGACTGACTTGGGTAGTCTCCATAAGTGTCGGGTGGTCGGTTCGGTCAAAAATATGTTTTGCATCATTTTGCGGAAAAATATTTTTCGTAAAAGTTTCGCGACGTTTCCTTTATATTTATCTCGCTATTTGATATCGAATAAATAGGTTTAGGTGAAATATGAATAAATTATTCATATTAGATATTTAATAATTTATTCGGTAATTTGAAAAAGTTTTAAATTACGATTTCGCCCGAACCGCGCTTCCGCTGCGTCATTCGCCCAAAACCCCAACACTTAGAACATTATTTTATGACATTTTATCACTTAAGTATTGGATACTTATTCCATATGGTAAAGGATGGTCTGATATGAGATCACACCACATATCCTTATCCATTTAACGAATATTGTATTCGGTAAGGTGACTAAATCTCATTTAACCAATGACTGTCATTGGACCAGAAAATTTATTAAACTTATACATTGGATGTATGTAATTTAATGAATTGTAAATTGCTTAAGGTAGTTTTTTTTACTTCATAACTTAGTCTATCAATCGTCATGACTTAGTTACGTGTTTCTAATGAAACGCTGATAGAATATTTTAACTAGTTCAAAGATATTCGATCTGAAGTTTTGAAAATTGTATCTTTAAAATTCATCGTATGTCTTTGAATTGTTCAAAAATGTTTGATATGATCAGACATATGAATTTATGATAATTGTTTCTAAGGTTATTCGAAGAATATAATTCTTACATCAATATCATTTTTCCACGATTCTATATTGATGGAATTGGTTAATGGAATAAATCGAATCTTATGCGATTTGATTCGTTTGATATTGAGAGTTACCAAATTAGTTTCAATACTCTTAGAGATATGATGCAGTAACACTAATTCATCATTTTAATTAATGTTCCATTAGTTTCTACATTTACATATATGATGTGTATAAGTAGAAAATCTGAATCTTGAAATGTTTGAGATTTGAATCTATCTTTTGTATAATGGTTATATAATTGATATTACTTGCGCCTCGGAGGAACGAGTAGAAGTTTATCATTTATTTTATTTAATAGAATATTGTATTCTATTTGATAGAATATCTTTTCTACAATCTCGAGTAATAAAATTGTTTATTACTTAGTGTGTAACATTGGATGTTGACTATTGTAGAAAAGACTTGACTTATTGAAGTCAAATACGGTGATAAACTACAAATGGAACTACATAATTAATAAGATGAAAATACCCTTTTATTACTTCCAAATAAGTGCAATAGGATTTCAGAATCATTTGCAAAATATTTGATACTTAATAGTTCTGTTGTTTTCTCATTGAAGAAAGTTATCCTATAACTTATAGTGGGAACGATATTTGATATCGATTCTGGAAATTAGCATTAAACCATAGATCTAAGATTGTTCATAGCTTACTACGATCAATTTTAGAACTTGATTGAGCTTTTATTATGAATCGTTCATAAAATGTGCAAATGGTTTACACAATAAAATCACAGTGAGTTTATTAAAGGTTTGACCTTTATAGTAAGACAGTGAAAAGTTATACTCAGTGATCTATTATAGATTCTGAGGAAACTTGTCTCTAGTCGCACTGATTGAATAATTTAAGATCTGTTGGTTAATGATGATATTAAATTGTACATTTTAGCTAAAAGAATATAAAGTGTTGTTTTTGAATGGTTTCTTCAGATAAGAGATCCATTGTGATTTCTTAGTTTGAAGAGTTTGTTTTGGAATGGCCATGGAGTTTGTATTATGCTAAGATTACAATTTAGTATATTAGCTTATAGAGCCTATTGTAGACTCGAATGAGCTTTCTGGAAATTTTTGTTTTCTAATCTTGATATCAGTCAAATTGTCTGATTTTATCAAATCATAGAGAATACATATGGGATAGAAGGGTTAGTGGGAGCTTACAAATTTCTTTCTAGTATTTTATATCATAATTAAATTGTCATTATTAATGTAATAATGAGATGTTTATGAGGTAAAAGGTTTACCTGAGACTTATTTTCTCCATGAAAACAGTGGGAATGGTCTCTATTATATTCGATATAAAACTAAGAGACTAGAGAGATGCTCCCATTAGTCGTCCATTAGATATGATCTAATAAAGGACACAATGAAACTATCTGTGTGATAGTTAGTATAACTATTTGACAGTTAGTGTGTCTAATGTATATAATATTTTGTTGGGGTTTTGGGCAAAAGGCGCGGTGGAAGCGCGGTTCGGGCAAAATCGTAATTTTAAAACTTTTCAAATAACCGAATAAATTATTCAATATCTAATATGAATAATTTATTCATATTTCACCTAAACACATTTATTCAATATCAAATAATGACATAAATAAGGTGGGAACTTCGCGAAACTTTTACGAAAAACGTTTTTCCGTAAAATGACGCAAAACGCGTTTTTGACCGAACCGACCACCCAAAACTTATGGGGACTGCCCAGGTCAGCCCAATAGTGTTAGGGCAGTTCATGGGCTGCCCGGACAGTGACAAATTCACAGTTGGACAGTCGTCACCCGGTTGGCTCAAAAGTCACCCGATAACGCCGTTTTTCGCTGTTTTTGCTTATTTCAACTCCGAAACAATTTCCGGCAATTGTTCCATTACCAAAAACACATCCAATATATTCATAAAACATATTTTTCATCACCAAAATAGAATTAATTCTAGATCTAATCCAGAACAGAAAAATACCAATTTTCATGCTTTAAATCCAATTTTTCAAGATTAATCAAATTAATCAAAACACCAACCAAAGTCACCACACATGAAGCACCCAAGAACAATTCTAGACATTACAGGAGTGTTCATAACACTCTAGAATGGAAACATGTCATCAAATGAACAAATTGGACAAATATTACAATAATTCCATCCAAAAATTCTTCACACATGCTCAAATCCTTCCAATTCATCCACCAAAACCAAAAGCCCCAAATATAAGAAACAAAGGAACCCTAGAACCATTCTAACAATTCAAGAAAACAAGAAACAAATTTCCAAGCTCCATAAGATTAAAGATTACCTTTTAATCTCCAATTTCGTAAGCTTTTTTCTTGAATTTTCCTTCATTTCCTTCATGATTTGATCAAGCAAATCCTAGGGCTAATTTTTGGTGTTCATTCGGCCATGGTGCTTCTTCAAGTGAAGACGAAAAATTTTCCCCTTTTTTTTAAGACTCATGACCGACTCTTTAGGGTCAAAATGGTCATTTTTTGTATTTTAATTTCATTAAATCAAAAACAATATAAGATAAGCTCTAAGTTGGACAAATCAAATTTGAACACTTAAGCTTAATAAAGTCATGCCATTTGTACAAATAATAATTAACCATATTTCATAAAATTTTTGAAATATAGATATTATTTAATCATTTAAATATTTAACATTTAAATATCTAAATAATTAATTAATATAATAATTATTATATATGTATTTTAATTTGCATTAAATAACAAATACATATATTAATGGCATGCGTCAAAATCTCATTTGACAATTAATTAATGTGTATCTAATCAAAATTTATATCAAATACAAATAAATAATAATTATTAAATGACCGAAATCCCCTAATGCATGTGTTATCATTTAACCGATTAAACGATTCAGATTAACTCATTTAATCCGATGAAATATTATGAATAATATGTATTATTCATACCGTGTTGCCCAAGTGCTCAACAAGTACACTTCATATTGTGGGACTCTTTAAGTTTAGGTTTATCCGTCATGAAATCCAATTTCGTGTCCATAATTCACCCACTCATGAATTATGACGACCGCGGATAATCTCGCTAAACTATGCAAGTCGAGGTCATTGCATACGTATAATCCATCCATCACAGACTATCCATATTATACCTGGGATATAGATAAGAACGTCAAATCCATTTGGTATAATATAGGTCAAATCTGTTTGGTATAACTTAGTCAACTTTCAATTAACACTCGGAACAAGCTTTCGAAGTTATACCACGTCCATGGATTTACTAGATCGCAAACACGTGCAGGATGTCTATGTCCTGTACACATGACTGACGGATCCTATCTTGATACGCACAGGATATCATGAGCATCAGTCCACACCCAACGAACAGGCGGAGGTCTGATCATGAATAGATCGGTGACGTGACTACCATCAAAGTGTAGATGATAACTCATATATCCCATTGTGGTATCTTAACTCGAATGACCACTATGCTCGCTCAACTCGAGAAGATTCGTATTGACGTTGGTGTACCATCTATTAGGAAATCTTCAGTGAGTCGTTCAATGTCTATCAAATAAACACCTACATGTCTATACGAGTCTCCCAAGACTCATGGTTCATTGGGATAAACTATCGAACCAAGTCACGATATACGACATGTACTAGTCTCAGCGGATTTTACTAACCGACCCGTGTTAGTAAATCTTGACCAAGAACTTCATTTAAGGATATATATCTTTTAGTGCACTTCCCAATGTCAATTACAAACTACGTTGTAACTGCGCACTACAGTATAAATCCTAGGGTCTTTGTCTAATATACACGTATCACTAAACCAGATTTAGTTTCAATCTAATCGTAATTAGATCAAATATGTGTATAAAAGACAAGATGTGCTACCATTCAATAAGTAATATTATGGAAAAGTAAATTGCTCGTATTTATGAATCGAATATAAATACGATCCGGATTGGCACTCTGAGCACCAATCCTAACATATTCATCTTTCGTAAAGGAATAATCCTTTGTCGAAAGAGAAATTGATTAGAATGTCTAGTCAATTTTATGCATCATAGGATGATGGCATAATGAATACTATATTAAGTATGATTAGAAATATCAATTTAATCGTAATTGTTACGAGTTATTTTGATATCCTCTAGACTATAAGATGGGTCTTGAAACATGTTCTTTATTATCTTTGAGATATTAAGAATGAGTTTCTTATTAATGGAGAATAAATCTGCAACCATTAGGCTCATATTAGTTTTGTGTCTAATTATAACGTTAGACAGTCTACATCATAAAGAGTAAGAAAAGATACAGTGAGAGTGTCACAGATGATTCTACTGTAGGAGTGGAATTAGTTGCAACTTATGAAGTATTGACTTCTGAAGTTGCATAGTGACCTCGTAGATTAGAAGTTTGTTATTACTGTTGTGTTTGCGGTTGTCTACATAGTATTTTGGATTTGATCCGTAAATACTTAGACAACTTAGAAGTTGAAGCAGAATATTGATATGGCATCTGAGTCATATTGATGTAGAACTTAGTTTCTACAAAAATATGAATGATGCTTGCTAAGGAAAATGATTGTGTTTTTTGGACAAACTCAATATGACATAGCGGGCTTACTTGTTGTTACCTATCTCTTGAGCGCTATGTGAGTTCTTGAGGGCCATGAGTATGTGATACACATTGGGATGTGTATATGATACCATGGAATAGCACTAGAGCAAGTCGGAGAAATTATTAGGGTTGGCGCTCTGAGCTCCAATCCGGATCGTATTTATGTCTGATTCATGAATACGAGCAATATATTTTTTCATAATATTACTAATTTAAATGGTAGCACCTCTTGTCTTTTATATACGTATTTGATCTAATTTCGATTAGATTGAAACTAAATATGGTTTAGTGATATGTATATATATTAGACAAAGGCCACAAGATTTACAACGTAGTGCGCAGTTACAACATAGCTTGTAATTGACATTGGGAAGTATCACTATAAGTTGTATATCCTTAAATTAAGTTTGTGGTCAAGATTTACTGACACGGGTCGGTTAGTAAAATCCGCTGAGACCATTACATGTCGTATATCGGACTTGGTCCGATGGTTTATCCTAATGAACCATGAGTATTGGGAGACTCGTATAGACGTCCAGGTATTTATTTGATAAACACTGAATGTCTCACCGAATATTTCCTAATAGATGGTACACCAACGTCAATAGAAATCTTATCGGGTTGAGTAGCATAGTGATTCTTTGACTTGAGATACCACTGTGGATATATTAGTTTTCCTCCCCACTTATATGGTAGTCACGTCACCAATCTATTCAGATCAGACCTTCGCCTGTTCGTTGGGTGTGGACTCATGCTTATGATATCCTGTGAGTATCAAGAAAGGATCCGTTAGTTCTGTTTACAGAGCATAGATAGTCCATATGTGATTAGCAATCTGTTAAATCTATGACCATAGTCTACTTCTGAAGTGAGTTCCGAATGTTATTTATAGATTACTAATCGATACGTCAACGCGATTATTCCTATAGAGATTTGACGTTTATATCTATATCTCTGGGATAATCCGGATATCTGTGACGGAGGGATTATATGTATGCAATAACCTCGACATGTATAATTCAATGAGTTTATCTGTGGTCGTTATAATTTACGGGTGGGTGAATTATGGATACGAAATTGGATTTCGTGATGGATATTCCCGAATCTAGAGAGTCTCACTAATGAAATATACTCGTAGAGCACTAAGGCAACTGTTATGAATAATACTGATTATTTATAACTCGTTTAATGGTTAAACGAAAAATACATGCAATCGAGACCTAACGGTCATTTCTGAATTAATGTGTATTTGTATTTAATACTTGATTTTATTAAATACACATTAACAAAATATCAAATTGTGCTTTTTGATATATATCATTAATATATGTATTTGAGATATTTATTGTAAATATAATACATATATTTAATATATTTATATTTATTATTTAATTAATTTAATTGTTAAATAATTAAATTTATTTATAAAGTAAATATATTTTATAATGATTTGCTTTATTAAATCTTAGAAATGGCATGATTTCATTGGAACACATTTGGTTTGCTTTATTAAAGATAAAGTGTTAACTTTAATTTTGCAAAATGTGTGCCAAGGAATTTTGACCAAAAATAAAACAATTGTCATTTTATTTTTGGTTCCAATTTTCGGCCCAAGGGGAATTGGTTAGACAAAATTATTTTGTTTCATTTTTCATACTTAGACAAGTTGAACAAAATTTCACAAAGTGAGTTGAGAGCAAAGGTGAAAAAAGAAAGGAAAAACAAAGCCAAAATTTGGAATTTTGTAAGTAATTTCACACTTTATTCTACATATAAATTATTTCTATTATTCTTAACTTCAAATTGTGTTGTTAAGATGATTTCTCTACTCTTTGTGTTAAGCATGTATGATTAATTTATAAGCTTATTAGTGTATTTAAGTTTAATAAATTAATTAGAGATTAAAGTTGCCATTCTAGAGTTGATTAGCCATTCATAATTAACCTAGAATTATTCTTTATTAATTTCATGATGGTGAGACTTGATTGGTGTGGTAATTGATTGATTAAAGTGTTGAATTTATTCAATTTAATTTAAATTATGTAATTGGGGTAATTTATGAAATTAGGGTTCTAAACCTATTCTAAAATTGAGGCTTTTCATATATATGATATAATTTGATGTATATTTTATGTATGTTAAATTTGGGATTGATTGGATTTTATCTTGATGTGTTTTGAACAAATTGGGCCAAATTACAATTAATAAAAGTTCAAGGTTTGTTTCGGCAATTCTGAAAAATTTCTGGATTTTTGTTGCAAATTGTAAATTCATGTATTATACATGTATAAATTATTTTGGGATTGATTTGGAATCAATTAAATATGTATTTTACAATTTAAGAACCAAAATGATTAATTTACAAAGTTTATGGATCTCATAGCAATTAATGATAAATCTGATTTTTTAGATACAAATTCAGTTTTTATTTTTTGAGTAATTAGAATAAATTTATTTATTTTAATTGCCCAAGAAAATTATTTATCGGAAATTATTTCGGAGTGTAAATACGCGAAAACGGTGAAAAACGACGTTAACGGGGGTAACGGCTGCCCAAACAGTGAACTGGGTACTGTTCGGGCAGCCCATAAACTGTCCAAATATTTGTTGGGCTGACCTAGGCAGTCCCCATGAGCATTGGTCAGTCGGTTCGGCCGAAAACGTATTTTTTGCTATTTTACGGAAAAAAAAACGTTTTCGCAAAAGTTTTCGCGGTGTTTCTTTATTATTTATGTCGTTATATGATATCGAATAAATAAATTTAGGTGAAATATGAATGAATTTTTAATATTTGATATTGAATATTTATTCGTAAGTTTAAAAATTTTAAACTACGATTTCGCCCGAACAACGCTTCTTCCGCTGCGCTTCCCTGATTTGACCCCAACATATACACGTCGGAGGCTCAGGGAGATGGCAATGCCATCTCATGTCGGTCACGTCCTAGGAAACTGAGATGTGACAGTGACAAATATAGTTGAACCTAGAGAGTCTCACTATGGCATTTAATTATGAATTATACAAATTATTCATAATTGTTACACATGTTGGGGCATTTTATATTTGATGTGTATATATTTGATATTTGATTAAATCTGAATATTTGACATATGTTAATAATTAATTTAATTAATTAATTATTTAATAAATAATTTATTGTTAATATTAATACATGTATTGTAACACATGTAATGCATATATTAATTATATATTATTTATTTTGTAATTAATTTGATTGGTGCATGTGTTATAACAAATGTATGAATATAAATTAATTAGATTAATTTATTAAAGACTTGTTTTATAAGCTTTTACATGTATTGAAAATTTATATGAGATTAAATTAATTTTTTGGACAATTATGCCCCTTAATAGTCGACCATATGGGTATATATTTCGGCAATTTATTTTGCTCAAAGGTTGGCTTGGAATTGAATTAGAAATGATCTCTAACATGGGGTTACAGGTGACAATTTGGGTTATGATTCGTTTATTCGTTCAATTCGATTAGCTTTAAAGCAAACATGAGTTTGAAAAATTGGATTCGTTTAATAAATCGTTCAATTCGATTCGATTCATTTATTAAATGAATCGAATACGAATTTAAGCTCATTGATTCGTTTATTTGTTTTATTATTTTCTGTTAATAGTTATTGTTATTTTTTAATTAATATTCGAGAAATCATGACTAATTACCATAGAAAAATAATATTATCGATATTTGGTGAGTTATTTTTTTCAAATATATTAATTACATATTTCATATGTATATATTTATTAAGAATTAATGTAAATAAATTATTGTAAATTTTATTATTGAATAATATCATGACTATACGAATCCTAATATTAGGACTCTTTTAATAAACGAATCGAATACGAATCCATCACATTTTGATTCGATTCGTTTAGGATTCGAAATAAATTCGATTCGTTGATTCGTTTTGCCACCCCTAAATGTGTTGGGAAGCGGCCGCGCGTGCGCAGCGGAAAAATAAATAATTAAAATTATGATGCCGATTTCCCTTTGCCCAAGACCCATTTGTTTGATTATTCTACAAGCCGAGGCATGTTACTATATATTCTAAGCATAAAACTCATAAAACATGCAAAGAACATAAACCTAAACATGCTAACTATCATAAGAACTCTAATTAAAATAATGAAAGAAAAAGACTTTCTTGAACCGTAGACTCCTCCAGTCCTCCCTCCAATCTACAAGCTTTTCTCGAACTCAGCAAGCTCTTCCACATTCCAAAGAGTCACCCAAGTGTGTGGCCTCCAAAGATGCACACACCAAAGCCAAAACTCAACGACAAGACTACACCTTGAGTGCACGGGTATTTTGCCCTTGGTGCTAGCCTAGGCAAATACTTCAAAACTTTTAACTCGAGGTTCCTCTAGTCAATTAGACTTAAGGATCCTCAAAATCAGTGGCTTACTCTTAAAACTTTAGAGTTGCTCACTTATATAAACCCAAGATTTGAAAGGTTTGGTGCAAAAATTTGTGAAGAATTCTTTGGGTTTATATAGTGCTCCAAAGACAACAAAATTAATTAAGAATCTGATGTGGGATAAAAGCCAATTTAATCTTAGCCATTGGATCTTAATTTAGTGGTTTAATGAGATTATAAAACCCTAATAAGAGTTTGGGCCGAATTGAAATTCAAAACAAATAACAAATTTTTTTTACTATTCACGTGGTACTATTCACGCGGTACTATTCACATGAATAGTTTTTTTTTTATTCCAATTCCCAAAGTGCCCCTATCGTCATTCACCAATCCCTAAGCCACTATGGAACCTCATAAATGATCTGTTCAATAATTAAACATATTGAACCATTTATGAACAATTCCTACAGCAAGCATATATGCTGTTAAATATATATTGTGCACTGTTAACCATTGATTTCGACTTTGTTGTGTGTGACCTTTTGGGTTCCCCTCAAGTTGGACATGAAATGAATCGTGATAATTTAATCGAACATAAATTATCATCTGATCAAATGATCGTTCGATTTCAATGACCAATGTTGACATCTAGCAAGATACCAAGGCCCCCAAATGAGAATGAAAGATATATATACCCATTTTGTATGTGATTTACATATGATACGGTCCATCGTCTCACTGTATCCCCACCTATTGACCTAGGGTACGGAAAATATCTACCCATATGGTCAAAGGTATGATGTTGATAGTTTCATAAATCGTGCTAACCCAAGAATCTCACATGATTCTTCCGCTGTGGCCACAGTCTTAAGCACTGATCACACATATCAACCCGCGAACTGGAATACTACTCTTATAAGAAAATATTATCCGAGAGAGTGGCGATTCTCTATTGTATCCTTACAAACTTCATGTGTTTCAACAAATGACCCAATCATACCCTTGTGACCGGATCTTTTGAACTGGGGAAGGAGAATGTCAAATTTATTTGATCCACACATAAGATTGTAAAGACCTCAAGTCTAAGGACTAGTCATATAATCGATACATGAAAGTTCTCACAGACACATGGGATAAACACTTCATATGAAAACTTTCGGCTGTCATTCGATGGACACTAGCAACTATGCATCCATGTGATACACCAAGCGGACGGATCTCCGCTAGTAGCCTATGAGATCGGCTACCACACTTAAAGGCGGATCATATCATCATGCTAGTCTCTCCGCTTTGTGAAAGCCCAAATTATTCACAAAACTATGACTATGAACATTTAAGAGTAATGATTCTCATAATGTGTGGAAGCCATCGTCTTATTACTCCAATGGCTTTATTACAGTGTTGATGATTCATATAAGTTATGTAAGACACCTATAATAAAGATTGTCATTTTATTAATTAATGAAAATATTACAAATACATGTATATATAGCCCATCCACAAGTTGGGTATGGGCATATCCCTAACAATCTCCCATTTGCACTATAGCCAACTAGTATGAATCTGGACACCATACTCTTGGGTGTGCCTATCATGCTTTTGTTGAGTCAGCCATTTAGTCAGAGAATCTGCAAGATTATCTTTTGTGGGTATTTTCTCTATAATAACTTCTTTTCTCTCAATAATCTCCCTGATTAGATGAAATCGTCTGAGTACTTGCTTGGATTTCTGGTGGGACCTTAGTTCCTTTGATTGAGCAATGGTGCCCGTGTTGTCACTGTACATCGTGATGCCATTCTTTATCGCAGGAAGCACTTCCAGTTCCGTGATGAAATTCTTTATCCAGACTGTTTCTTTAGCTGCCTCATATGCTGCAATATACTCGGCTTCAATGGTGGAGTCTGTTGTAGTTGACTGCTTTGAGCTTTTCCAACTGATAGCACCGCCATTCAAAGTAAACAGATATCATGTTTACGATCTGCTGTCATCCATATCGGTCTGAAAGCTCGCATCACAGTAACCAATGACTTTTATCTCAGAACAATCTCCGTATGTCAAAAACACATCCTTAGTTCTTCTTAGATACTTGAGGATTGTTTTGACAGCTGCCCAGTGTTGCTCACCTGGATTTGTCTGATACCTGCTCGTTATGCTAAGAGCATAAGAGACATCAGGTCTTGCACATAGCATGGCGTACATGATCGATCCTATTGCTGAAGCATAAGGGATCCTACTCATACGCTCTCTATCTGAAGAGTATGTGGACATTGCTCCATAGATAATTTGATTCCATGACAAGTAGGTAAATTACCTCTTTTGGAATCTTCCATTTGGAATCTTTTCAAAACTTTATCTATGTACATCGATTGAGAAAGTCCTAACAACCTCTTAGATCTATCACGGTAGATCTTAATGCCGAGGATGTAGGCTGCTTCTAAAATCTTTCATGGAGAAATTCTGAGATAACCATTGCTTTGTGGCTTGCATCATGGGAATATCATTCCCGATGATTAATATGTCATCGACATATAATACAAGAAATATAACAGCACTCCCACTATTTTTCCTGTAAACACAAGGCTCGTCTACATTTTTGATGAAGTCAAATTCTTTGATTGTCTCATAAATCGTATATTCCAACTTCTGGAGGCTTGCTTGAGTCCATAAATGGATCATTTAAGCTTGCATACTTTATTATGATCATCCTTAGATGCACTCAGGTTTGTTCATATAGACTTCCTCTATGAGGTTCCCATTAAGGAAATATGTTTTGACATCCATCTGCCAAATCTAATAATCAAAGTGTGCAGCTAGTGCCAGTAAAATTCGAATGAACTTTATCATTGCAACAGGCGAGAAGGTTTCCTCATAGTCAATTCCTTGGATTTGTCTATAACTTTTCACCACCAACCTAGCCTTATAGGTTTGGATGTTGCCTTCTGCATCAGTTTTTATGCTTGTAAATCCACTTGCCAGCCTATGGGTTTTATCCCTTCATGTGCATCTACACCAAGTCTCAACTTGATTCTGATACATAGAGTCTATTTCGGATTTCATGGCCTCAAGCCACTTGACTGAATCAATGTCACGCATTGCTTGCGTCAAAATTGGTGGGATCATCATTATCAATGACCTGATCATGTTCCTCATCAATATGGAAACCATATCTTTCAGGCTCATGTCTTTCCATACCAGACCTTCTGAGTTCATAAACTTGTGGTTTGTCGTCGCTACCCTTTTGAGGGGCCTGGGGTTTAGTTCTATGTTAGTTTGTTCTTCTCGTACCTCATCGAGGTCAAGTCTACTCCCATTATATTTCTTGAGAATGAATTCATTCTCTAGAAATTTAACATTTCGTGAGACAAATGTTCTTTGTTCATTTCGGACGTAGAACACATATGCTCTTGAGTTCAAGGCATATCCTACAAACTTACATTTAACTGCCTTATCATCTAATTTGTTAGTTTGTGTGAGCTTGACATATGCGTCACATCCCCAAACTCTTAGATAACTAAGACTATGACGTTTCCCAGACCATAACTCATATGGTGTTTGACTAACAGTCTTGAAAGGAACTTGGTTTAGTAGTAGTGTTGCAGTTTCTAAAGCAAGACCCCAAAATGAAAGAGGTAGATCTGTGTCTGGCATCATTGATCGGACCATATCTAATAATGTCTGATTTCTCCTTTCGGAGACCTCATTATGTTGTGGAGTTCCCGAAGGAGTCCACTGGGAAACAATGTCATTTTCTCTCAAGTAATCTTAAAATTTGTTGCTTAAGTATTCACCACCTCGGTCAGACCTTAGTGACTTAATACTTTTATTAAGCTGATTTTCTACTTCAGCTTTGAAGTCTTTGAATTTCTCAAAGGCTTCAGATTTGTACCGCATAAGGTACACATACCCATATCGCGAGTGATCATCGATAAAGGTAATGAAGTAGGAGAATCCACCTCTAGCGGTAACTGACATTGGTCCGCATACATCAGAATATATGAGTTTTATTGACTCTGTTGCACGCTGTCCTTTACCTTTGAAGGGTAATTTGGTCATTTTACCAAGTAAAAATACTCACAAGTTCCATAAGGTCATATTTGAAGTGTCTGAAATACCCATCCTTATGTAGCTTAGTTAATCTTGTTTCATTGATATGACCTAAGAGACTGTGCCATAGAAGTGATTCATTGAGATTATTCGAGTTAACGTTGTATATATTAGAGGTTGAACATTCTTTGTTACTTTGTAAAACATAGATACCATTATTCAAAATACCATCTCCATATTTTATTTCATTGAAATAAATAGAACATTTATTACAACTTATTAGGCATGAAAAGCCTTTATTACATAAAGAAGAAATCGAAATGATGTTATTTACTAGAGAAGGTACATAAACACAATCTTCTAAGTCTAAAACTAAACCATTCGGCAAAACTAATGAATAAGTTCCCACGCACAATGCAGCCAGTTTTGCTCCATTACCCATGCGTAAGTCAACCTCCCCATGACGGAGTCTCGTACTGTTTCTCAAGCCATGGACATTTTTACACAAGTGAGTCCCACAACCGGTGTCAAGCACCCAAGTAAGAAGTTCAGAGTTTTGAGAATATAGTTCAATCATATACAACATACCTGAAGCATTCTGCTTCTTGGCCTCTTGGGCTTCCCTTGTTTCCCTGGCTTTCAGGATCTGCAGTCTTTCTTCCAATGACCATTCTTTCCACAAAAGAAACATTTCCCTTTCCCTTTTTCTTCTCCACCTTACCATTAGGCTTTAGGTGATATGGAGGCTTGGCCTTGCCCTTATTTTTCTTTGGGCCTCGGGGCTTCAGGTCCGTACCCATAAGCATGACGGAGGTTTTAAGCTCCGGTTTCAAGTCCTTCTCTGTTTGTTTTATCAGATTGTGCAATTCTGCTAAAGTAGCTTCTTTATCAGACAGATGAAACTGCATAATAAAGTTAGAGAATCTTTTGGTAATGACTGAAGAATTAGATCCTGACATATCTCATGATCCATGATGACCCGAGGTTGGCCAATTTTTCAATGTGGCCAATCATCTTAAGCACATGTCCACTAACAGATCCTTCCTTATACCTTGTTTGGAATAAGGCACATGACACTTGGAATCTCACGGTATGAACAGAAGTTGCATACAACTCCTTCAACTGAAAGATGATGGTTTGAGCATCCATATCTTTGTGAGATTTCTGAAGTTCGTCCGACATAAAGCCAAGCATTATGCAAACTACTTGCTCATCATCATCGACATGTTTCTTCCAAGCATCAACTATATTTTCGTCAGCATCTTCTACTGGTTCAGGGGGAAAAGGTCTTTCAAGAACATAGAAAATCTTTTCTTGTCGTAAGACAATTTTAAGATTTCTAAACCAGTCATTGTAGTTGTCCCTTTGAGCTTATGCTCATCAAGGATGGAACGAACGAAGTGATACTCTTTTTGCCATTTGAATGTTTGTGAAATATTTTAACCCACATGTTAAGAGAGAATATTAAAATTAGGAATATGTTTTTCATTCAAGATTTAATAATAACATGGGCTTTTAATATATGAATTTTCTCCCACTCAATTATTTTAAAATTTTAAGCAAATCGCATCTACCCCAATATGATGGATTTCTTGTGGGCAAGGATCCCATTATCATCATTTCATCTAGGGCCGGTCATTATAAAATACGATAATTAGGTAGGTTCCCAACAAATTTATGATATAAATCACAATTCCTTGATCATTGGGTTGGGCAATCAAACATGTCATAGCTTATGCTAGTCCTTGTGGACACCCAATCTTTGCCACTAAGTTATAATACCACGCCTAAGGGTCGCTGTGGTCTTATGACTTAGAAAAGTCAAACCATTGTCAATCGTACGATTTAGGGATAAATTGGTATTGGTCAGTCTGGTAAAGCCTAGTCCTGCCAATACGGTTTAAGCCCTTTGGGTCTATACTTTACAATGGGAGGCAAATTGTAGACTTAAATTATTATTGAGGATTTTAGCAAGTTTAAGTGAATAACTGTCAAATGGATTCCTTTATTGAAAATTCCCAGAGGGAGGGTGGAGTGAATTCTCTTAAATACCCTTACCTCTTAGGCTCTTATCGCCTTGGTGACAGGATTAAACAATAGATCCTCCAAATTAGTCCAACACTTTAAATATGCTTTAAGGTAAGCTTTGAGTAAATGATTATCTAGATGTCTTCACAGCTTTTCCTTTTGGCTATAAAAAGGTAGTGAGTGAAGGAATACACCAAATCATTATCTAACTCTAGTAATACCTTTGGTTAAATTAACTTTAGTTTGGAAAGTTTTATTAACGCCTTGGTCCCACCCCACTTGTATATTTTATAATGTCTTTTATTATAAACAAGTGATTTATATTTATTAGCCTTAAAGGTAATAAATCTCT
This sequence comes from Zanthoxylum bungeanum, assembly GCA_019454045.1. NCBI lineage: Eukaryota > Viridiplantae > Streptophyta > Magnoliopsida > Sapindales > Rutaceae > Zanthoxylum > Zanthoxylum bungeanum. Next base: position 102,419 of record SKCR01015550.1, read on the forward strand.
AAGTTCATCACGGAATAATTACTTAGCTAAGGGATAAGCAATACACACTCTATTTCTTAGAAAATCTCTAGATGCTTGCACCCTAAAATAATCATGCCAATTCTAATCATACATAGAATTATCAAGCATATGAGTTTTAATATGTTGGAATTATTTTAGGCATTAAATAACTTTGATTAATATTTAATTATGATATTGCATTATATTTTATTCAAATAAATTTACTATTCACGTTTTTCTGCAGACGCCGTGAACTTTAAATGCAATTTCACAATTCAAATCTGAACCAAATCATGCAAAACTTGTGCCTAAAATTACGTTCAGGGTGTTAGCTTTCCAACGAGCTTTTAAACACCCAATTTCTAGTTCAAATGAGTGAGAACAAATCAAAACAAAAACGGCGCACTGATACCACTGTTGGGAAGCGGCCTCGAGTGCGCAGCGGAAAAATAAATAATTAAAATTATTATGCCGCTTTTCCTTTTCCCAAGACCCATTTGTTTTGATTATTCTACAAGCCTAGGCATGGTACTATATATTCTAAGCAAAAAACTCATAAAACATGCAAAGAACATAAACCAAAACTTGCTACTATCATAAGAACTCTAATTAAAATAAAGAAAGAAAAAGACTTACTTGAACCGTAGACTCCTCCAGTCCTCCCTCCAATCTACAAGCTTTTCTCAAACTCAGCAAGCTCTTCCACGTTCCAAAGAGCCACCCAAGTGTGTGGCCTCCAAAGATGCACACACCAAAGCCAAAAAACTCAACGAATAGACTACGCCTTGAGTGCACGGGTATTTTGCCATTGGTGCTAGCCTAGGCAAATACCTCAAAACTTTTAACTCGAGGTTCCTCTAGTCAATTAGACTTAAGGATCCTCAAAATCAATGGCTTACTCTTAAAACTTTAGAGTTGCTCACTTATATAAATCCACGATTTGAAAGGTTTAGAGCAAAAATTTGTGAAGAATTCTTTGGGTTTATATAGTGCTCCAAAGACAACAAAATTAATTAAGAATCTGATGTGGGATAAAAGCAAATTTAATCCTAGCCATTGGATCTTAATTTAGTGGTTTAATGAGATTATAAAACCCTAATAAGAGTTTGGGCCGAATTGGAATTCAAAACAAATAATTAAAATAACAAAAAAAAAATATTCATGTGGTACTATTCACGTGGATAGAATTTTTTTTTATTCCAATTCCCAAAGTGCCCCTATCGTCATTCACCAATCCCTAAGCCACTATGGAACCTCATAAATGATCTGTTCAATAATTAAACATATTGAACCATTTATGAACAATTCCTACAGCAATCATATATGTTGTTAAATATGTAATGTGCACTGTTAACCATTGATTTCGAATTTGTTGTGTGTGACCTTTTGGGTTCCCCTCAAGTTGGACATGAAATGAATCGTGATAATTTAATCGAACATAAATTATCCTCTGAACAGATGGTCGTTCGATTTCAATGACCAAGGTTGACATCTAGCAACATGCTAATGGCCCCAAATGAGAAAGAAATATATATATACCCATTCTGTATGCGATTTACATATGATACGGTCCATCGCCTCACTGTATCCCCACCTATTGAACTAGGGTACGGAAAGTATCTACCCATATGGTCAAAGGTATGATGTTGATAGTGTCATGAATCGTGCTAACCCAAGAATCTCACATGATTCTTCCGTTATGGCCACAGTCTCAAGCACTGATCACACATATCAACCCGCGAACTGGAATACTACTCTTATAAGAAAATATTATCCAAGAGAGTGGTGATTCTCTGTTGTATCCTTACAAACTTCATGTGTTTCAACAAATGACCCAATCATACCCTTATGACCGGATCTTTTGAATCGGGGAAGGAGAATGTAAAATTTATTTGATCCACACATAAGATTGTAAAGACCTCAAGTCTAAGGACTAGTCATATAATCGATATATGAAAGTTTTCACACACACATGGGATAAACACTCCATATGAAAACTTTCGGCGGTTAGTTCGATGGACACGTGCAACTCATGCATCCATGTGATACACCAAGCAGACGGATCTCCGCTAGTAGCCTATGAGATCGGCTACCCCACTTAAAGGCGGATCATATCATCATGTTAGTCTCTCCGCTTTGTGAACTCCCATATTATTCACAAAACTATGACTAGGAACATTTAAGAGTAATGATTCTCATAAGGCGTGGAAGCCATCGTCTTATTACTCCAAGGGCTTTATTACAGTGTTGATGATTCATATAAGTTATGCAAGACACATATAATAAAGATTGCCATTTTATTAATTAATGAAAATATTACAAATACATATACATATAGCCCATCCACAAGTTGGGTATAGGGAATATCCCTAATAAAATGAGGTTTAAGGTTTTCTTATCACCAAATTGGAAAGGATTCAAAGTCATTGGAGATTGCAAATTAAATTAAGTTAATTTTAATTTATGAAATTTTGTTTCTTAATTCCAATTGCTTTATATATTTTGACATATATGTTTCTTTTCATATTTTGGTAATTAGAGTTTAGAAATCCTAATTAGACAACCCTTAAATTAGAGTGCATCTACCATTCTAGTTATGCCTAGAATTTTTGTTGAGCATGTCAAATGTTGGCAACTAATAGTTGATGTACGTTTATTTGGGTTGGAGTAATGTATTGATAGTTTAATTGATTTAATTTATATTAAATTAGATTAATTTTGTAATTAATTCAAATTTATTTTATTTATGAAATTGAGGTGTTATGGATGAAATTATACATTTGATAATGCATATGAAAAATTCACATAATTTTTGGAATCGTTCCGGAAATATTTTGGAAATTTTCTGGAAAAACCACATTAAGGGCAAAATCATAATTTATTACAATTTTGATTTTTGGCATTTGCTACAATACTCGAACTACTGTAATAATTCATATAATATATTGAAAAAATTTTGGAATTTTCATAATCTTTCCAAAAATATTTTGAAAATTTTCGCACTAAGGGTAAAATGATAATTTATTGAAGTTTCCATAATCAGCCCTGCTGAAAGTCTAACTGTTTGCGTAAATTTCTGCCTGAAGAAAAAAAATGTGTAAGGTTCAAACCTCCTGAGACAAAGTCCCAGCAATGGGTGTTTGATTAAGTAAATAAGCCTCCAAGGGGCCCAAGCACACAAATTACAGTCCTAAAAATTATGTAACTACGAAATAAAAAATAATAAGATGTTTGTTTGAGTCTTCATTTGATCGAGTTTTTCTTTTTCACATGAGTGAGCCTTTTATAGTGGAATTTGTAAACTGCTCGGACGGTTTCAGTCCATAACTCCCATGCAACTGCCGAGTCATGCCTTCAACCGTTGAGTTGTGCGTCATAACTGCCTGATCGTGGAGGGAAATGTCTAACTGCTGTAATCGTGGGATCAACTGCAGCATGTGTTCGATTGTCATGAGTCCTTTGTCATTCTAATCGATGTTTTGGTCGTCCTGACTCTCAGAGTCGTCCTAGTTGTTGGGCGATCTACATGACTGCTCTCTTCTTCCTCGTCCTAGGTTCGAATCATCCTGTGGAGCGATACATGCCCTTCCCGCTTGCTTTCATCCATGTCATTCTAGGGCGATTTTCTTTTGTCAACAATTGTCCCCCAAATTCACTTTGATTGAGTTGGAAGTGAAATCGAGGTGAATTTCTTGATGTATGTAGAATTCAGGGTGGTAGATGTCGGCCTACAAGTCCTCGCCCTATTGTTTGTAGAGCCGTAATTTACGTTTTCCATGCGAGCCCATCACTTCTTCAATAAATGAGCGACCTTTCCCAACACGTTTCATCATGACTCCCATTAATGAGCCATTTTTCCCGTCATTTCAGTGTCTCCCTTCGTTACACATCACCTTTATTCCTTCACGTCGAATCGTATCCCAACACTTGTCTACGACAACCCTTCATTCTCCCCATTTTCTCGATGTTTCCCTCTTTCGACGATTTGGGTTGCGACATCTGTCTCAGGTTGAGCCTTTTGCCTGTGTATATAAGGGTTTAGCCTACTCTGGTTTTCACTTTACTTTCAATTCTCTTTGCAAAGTTCCTTTTTCTTACTCCCGACCTTCCAGTATTAATGGCGTCTTCTTCTTCCCCCAAAAATAGCTCCTCAACTTTTAGTGATTATCAGATGGCATTGGGTGACTCCTCTGTGAGTGATTTTGGTGCTCATGTCCTCAATGAAAACTACGGCCAATGTACTATTGGTCCCATCTTCGTCGACGACAATGCCATCACCACGGCCCCGTTGGCTCAACAGTTTCCTTCTACTTCTGGCCTCTTTTTTTCAGAGCCACTGAATGTTTCCCCCTTGACTCAATCTAATCCTATCTGCACATGGACAAAACATGATTCCTCATTTGAGACCTGGTTCCAACGTATGCTATTGCATACAGATACTCGTACCTTTCTTGAGGAACATGGCTTCATTTCTCTTATCGAAATCTCGTTGGCTTTGCCCTCTTTCGACCGAAACCTGTTCCCTACCTCACTACTTTTTTGGTCCTCTGAATACAACATTTTCATCTTTCCTGCTGGTCCTTTCACCATCACCCTTCGCGAAATCAGCGCTCTTACCAGGTTGGCCCCTTTGGGTATGACCATCTCGGCCTTCAATGGACTTTTCGTCATTCTCGTCCTACTCTCTCTGCTTTTCTCCGTACATTTTCCAAATCGGCCGGTCCGGTCTCAATACTGGAGCGTATGGCCTTCCTTCATTACTGGCTTAGCAAATATATCATTTGCGCGCCAAGTTAGAAACCCATGGCGGGTTACCTCCCCATCTATTTCGACCTTGCCAATGGTCGTTCGTCTGGACATAGCATCTTTTTTGTTGGCCGCCATCTATCGAGGGTTGGCCATTCTTCAAAACCAACTTAGCTAAGGGGCTTCACCAATTGCCTCTGGCCCCTATGGCTCGTCCAGCTTTGGCTGAGAGCCTATTTTCCTATCTCAGCTCAATTAATTCAAATCATTCTTATCATTGTGACGGTCTTCTTTTTGCCGAACTTCGGCCGACCTCTCTCCTCCCTCATTCTGCTTTTGAATATTTTTATACCATTTCTCAGGTTCCTTCTTTCTTTATTTTTTCCTTGGGTGATAGCCCTTCTTTCGTCCATGACATCCCTAACTCAGAATAGGAAAAATCAGGTCTTCGCATATGGCGCAAGTTCTTATGCAGCCGCGATATGATTCATGACATCTTGACCGGGGCCAATGGCAAGGCCGGAGTAGAGGTTTATTCGCTTAACTTCGCTACCCGCCAATTCGGTCTCGTTCAAGGATGGCCTCTTCCATTCTTCCATGCACGCTCCGCTTCATCGGACCGTTTTAAAGTCCTTTCGCTCTCTGACATAGATCAATCCTTGTTGGAGACCCGTTTTTTGTTATCTTCTTTTGTTGTAGTTTCCTTTTCCCCTTGTACATCGGTTTATTCTCTCTTCGACCATTTTTGGCCACCTGGCCGGGAGAGATTCTTTTCTTTGCCCTCTATGCGGGTATTTTCTACCATCTCTTTTTCTTCCAAATCTTCGGAGTCGGCGGGGTCGAAGAAACCAATTGAGGAAGCCAAGCCGATGAAAATTAAACAGGCCAAACGGAAACAACATTCCCCCAGTCATAGCTCCGATTCAGACGTGCCCCTCGTACGTCGTGCTAAGGTACAATCTAAGACCATGTTTCTCTTGTATATCGGGATAAAATATAATTTGGGACTAAGATCTGTATCTTGTGCAGGTGCTTAGGACGGGGCCGCCTTCTGTCATTCCCGAAACGACCCAAACTCCGGGGCCCGAAGCTCCCATAGTTGAAAGTCCACCTGAGGAGGTTGAACCTACCGTAGTGCCAATCGTTCAACTTCCATCGGATGACGACGAAACAGCCGAGGCTCCACTCGTGGAACAACCGCCAGAAGAGGGCGAGACAGCTGTTACCGGTGCTTCGTTCGGAGTCGACCCCCAAGGTACAGAGTCATGTATAGAATTCGGCCGTTTGCGTCCAAATGTTAAGGAAATTCCAAGACACCATCCATTATTTGAATGCCCCTCTTTGGACGATCTTGTACCAATTGTGCAGGATCCGGGTGATGATCATGATGTGTCAGAACCTATTTGGCCGGATGACAAGCCTCTTTGGTATCATCTCAAACGGCTTTACCCCATGATATGCAGAATGGCCGCCACAGGGCTTAGTGGGAGTTATAGGGATGTAGACGACCTTTATAGTTTGGCCGAATTGGAGTCATTAGAAGAAGCTCGTACTATGTATAAAGATGATGTACTTCGTCACATTTATGAAGAGACGGAGGTTATTCATGTTTCTGACTCTTCCGATTCTGATTTTTCTACAGAGGCTCAGCCGGCAGCTATGCCTCAATAATCATCTCCTCCTCGGGCGGCAACTCCGATCCCTTCAGCGTAACCAACTTTGGCCTCTGGACAGCCGTCGTCCTCGACTCTTCCATCTTCTCCTCCTCGGGCGATGTCTCATGTCCCTTTGGCACAGGAACCTTCTACTTTTGACCAGCCGTCATCTTCGGCTCCTCAGTCTCCAACTCATTGGCCGGCAGCTCATGTTTCTTTAATTCAACCATCTGCTGCTTCTGAACAACCATCGTCTCATGCCTCTATTTCCTCTCCTCTTCGGGCATCATCGCCCGTTCTCTCAGTCCAATCTCCTAGGGAAAAATCAGTGTTGCCACTGGAAACCCCTATACTTTCTGTTGATGAGCTGTCCAGTTCTGTTCGTCGGCCCGAAACTGTAAGTGATTTCTCCTTATGTTCTATCTTTTTCGTCTATTCTGGTTTGATTTACTAACTTTGGCTTTTGGTAATCATGCGTCAGATCAATTTTTGCAATCGGTCCATGACATTATGAGCGATCTAGACCAGTTAGCTTCTGCTTCTTCCTTGCCTCCCTTATCTCCGGTCCAGGCTACATCAGACTTGGAGGCCCTTCGGGAGGTTCTCGGCCAGTATGCATCGTTTATGACAATTGACATCGGCCAAGCTGCCCTGTCAGAGAACATGTTTAAGTTGGAAAAAGCTTCCTCCGAGCTAGACTGACTTCTGGGTCTTCCTATTTTGCCTATTTCAACAGAAAGCCGACTCACACTCCAAGACCTGCAAAGCAAGATCCCGGCCCTTATTCTTCGTTATCGGACCACACATGGTCAGAAGGCCGGGTTGCACGCATCAATAGCCAAAAAGGACAGGCTTCGAGGCACCATTGATAACGTTCGGCAAGCTATAAGAGAATCTACAGACGAAATGGTTATCGAGGAGTCTTTACTGCTGGACCTAGAGCGACAACTACAAGATATCATGTGCCAGATAGAAGAAAGCAATATGAGGAGAGATGCCAAGAAAATTGGGCTTGCCTCTCTGGTAGCTGAGGCCACTTCTACTATGGCCGAGTTCAGGGATCTGGCCCGAGTTGATTTTGAGAAAGGTCTGGCCGATCTAGTGAGGGCCGATGCTGAGATGCGGAGAGAGTGGTAGAACCTGGGAGAGAAGTTCTCGTATTTGAAAGATTTGTCTGACGAGCTCCAGCGATCTTCGGCTATCCAATAATCATGTAATATAAAGGACGTTTCATCGTCCAAATGTTGTATTTTGAGGACGTTTTCGTCCTGTATTAATAAAAAACACATTCTTATATTACTTAGCTTTATCCTTATTACAGAGACATTATGTTCTCGTGCTCCTATAATGAGGGCACATATTTTTTCAAGTATTTCCCGTTTATCACCTTATATGCACTTTTCCATTCAAATTTTTTAAATGATAGGCCTCATTTGGCAATACATTTATTACTTCGAATGGGCCTTCCCAATTAGGCGACCATTTACCATATGCCGGATCTTTGGCACCAAGTGGCAATATAGTTTTCCACACTAATTCGCCTTTTTCTGAACGATTTAGCCATGACTCTCTGATTATGTCCCTTGGCCATTTTTTTCTTTTGCGCTTCCAAACGATTTATGACATCGCATTTAATATCGTCCAATTCCAACAAATTTTGAATCATTGCTTCGCTGTAGTCCTCCTTTGTCAATTCCTTTTGCAACATCACTCTAGTGGATTCAATTTTAAATTCAACTGGTAATACGGCCTCTTGACCATATACTAATTGAAATGGCGTGACTGAGGTACTTGTTCGCGGTGACGTCTTATATGCCCATAGAGCCTGACTCAAACATTCATCCCATTGTCTGGCATTATCCGTTACCATTTTCCGAATCAACCCTTTAAGGGTTTTATTTGACGATTCTGCCTGACCATTTGACTGGGGCTAATATGGAGTAGTGTTTACTAGTCGGATCCCGTATTCGGCCAGGAAGCTTTTTACCTTCTCACCATTTAACGAAGTACCATGATCCACCATTATTGTTTGTTGTATACCGAATCGGTGAATAATGTGCTCTTTTATGAACTTGATAATTTGCTCTTAAGAGATCTCCACTACTGGAATTGCCTCCACCCATTTGGTAAAGAAATATGTGGCAATAATAATGAAGGTGTCTCTTGTTAGATGCAGGATAGATTTTTCCTATCAAATCTATCGCCCATCCTATGAACAGCCATGGTTTAATGGCAGGGACCATTTCAGTTGCTGGTGCCCTCTAAAAGGGCCCATGCTTCTGACAAGTGACGCACCCCTTAGCATACGATATGCACGACTCTCCCATTTTCGGCCAATAATATCCACTCCGTACGATCAGCCCCTCATCTTTAATCCGGCCTGATGAGCCCACAAACACAACACCTCTGAATTTCGCCCATAATAGTTTTGGATTCTGTTGGCCTACACATTTCAACAACAGACTGTCTTGGCATTTTTTATATAACACGGCTCCCACACCCACTAGTTCAAAGCTTTGAGCTTCTCATTTTCATCATTCTCTCTTCTTCCTTTTTTCCTTCTTTCCTTTGTATTACTTTTTGATATTCGTTGATCTCTCTTCTCCAGTCGTCCTCGTCTTGGACCTCAACGGTCATGACATCCGTCACCCCCTTCCTTCTCATCAGGGCTGGCTTGACCTCTTCGCTCTTATATATACCATCCATGCTTATCTGTTTATATCCTGAGGCCGATTGGACAAAATTATTGGCCACTTCGTTCTTCGTCCTTGGAACGTGTTCTAGTTCCGCATAGTCAAATTGATCTAGCAACTCTTTGGCTATATCTGATAGTGCCATGACTGATGGGCTTTGGCATTTAAAGGCTCTCGTTACCTGTTGGATTACTAATTACGAGTCTCCTCTAATGGACACATGTGTTACTCCCATATTGAGGAGTATTTCCAACCCAAATATCAAGGCCTCGTATTCGGCCTGATTGTTGGTGCAATATTCGTCCAACCTGACCACAAAATGAAATGATTATCCCAATGGACTGACCAAGACTATTCATATTCCTGCTCCTTTCGTCGTGCTAGATCCATCAAAATACATCATCCATGGTTTCAAACTGCATTCATCTAGTTCCATTTCCATTTCTCTAATGGTACTCAAACACGGGTGGTCAGCTAAGAAATCTGCCAAGGCTTGATTTTTAACGGCCTTTTGAGGTTCATGCCGTATATCGAATTCTGATAATGATAATGACCAGAAACCAACTATTTGATGCAAAATAGGACGAGAAAACATGTACTTTATTATATTAACTTTAGTAATTAAGTACACTGTAGTCGGCCTAAGGTAGGCTCGTAATTTAGTACATGTAAAATATAAAGCCAAACACAATTTCTCCATTGGAGAATAATTACATTCATATTTCAACAATTGTATGTTGATGTAATAGATGGCTCTTTCGACGTCCATGTCATCGTCTTGTGCGATCATCCCAACTATGGACTGCTCTTCGGCTGATATGTATAACTTCACTGGCCGTCCTGGCACAGAGGGTACCATCACTGGCGGCTGTGACAGATATTTCTTCAGGCTCTCGAAAGCCTTTTGATGTTCTTCGGTCCAGATGATCTCGTCCTTATCCTTTAGCCTCAACGGAGACGAGAACACTTTAGTTTTTCCTGCACAGTTAGAGATAAATCTTCTCAAGAAATTAATTTACCCTAAAAATCTTTGCAACTCTTTCTTATTCCGAGGTGGTTTAGCTTCAGTGATTGCCCAAATATTGGTATCAATCTCAATTCCCCGTTGGTGTACTAGAAAACCCAGGAAATTTCCTGCACTCACCCCAAAAGCACATTTGGCAGGGTTTAACTTCAATTTAAATTTCCACATTCGCTCAAAAGCCATTGATAAGTGGCTAAAATGTTCGTCCATGGTCACAAACTTAGTCATTATATCTTCTACATAGACTTCTACGAATTTACTGATCATGTCATGGAAAATTAGATTCATGGCTCGCTGGTAAGTAGCCCCAGTGTTTTTTAGACCGAACAGCATCGCCACCCACTCATAACATCATAAAGAACCTGGGCACCTAGAGGTCATTTTATGTATATCGCTTTTGGTGATATAGATCTGATTATATCCTGTGTACCCGTCCATGAAAGAGTACACATGATACCCCATTGTAGGCATTGCATTTTTGCATATTAGCCCGATGATGAGTCTCGTATGGAGACACTACCTCTTTAGTTGTGAAAGCCACGGGAAACGGACGTTGGAAGGGTAAAGTTGGAAATTAGCATTTTGTCAAATTTAACTTGCTTGTTTCGCTTCGGGTTCGCTTGTTGGACCTCTGTTTAAAACACACCATTAAATCACAAATTAAATAATTAAAACATTTAAAATACATGTCACAAATTAAATTCCTTTCCCAAATTAAAAGATTCAAATTAATTCCTAATTTAAATAACCACATTCCTAATTTAATTAAATCACCTACCAATTTAAATAAATCATATCCTTAATAAAAAAAACAAATCAAATCAATTCCCTTAATAAAAGATTTTCCATATCACATTTAATTAAAAATATCTCCCCATTAATACACAATCTCTCTTTCCTACCCAAACAAGGTAAACCCCATCCCTTTGCCTATAAAAAGAACCCTTCATCACTCAACCAAGAGGCTGGCCGGCAGATTCACACAAAGAAATCAATCACAAAACAAAAACAAAAGAAATAAACCCTAGCCGTGAGCAACAAATAAACAAAGAAAACGCCACATGCCATAAGCCGTGAACCCTTCACGTTGACAGCCCTTTGACCTCGCCACCTAGCCCTTCCACAACTTCACGCAAATCACACGCTCAAACAGCCTTCACGGATCATAAACCAAGCAGCCACCAGCCAACACATTCTCTCGCCACCTGCACAAGCCAACACGTCCTCACGCCCACTGACCTGCTCCCCAACCTAGCTCACGTCATTAGCTCTTAGCAACACAGCCTTTTACCCTTTCACGTCTTTGCCTTCATTCAACGCAAGCAACCACCAGTCAACACATTCTCTCGCCGCCTGCACTAGCCAACACGTCCTCACGCCCACTGACCTGCTCCCCACCCAGCTCACGTCATTAGCTCTTAACAACACAGCCTCTGCCCCAACACAAACGCCCACGCCAGCCGCATACACAACCTCCAAACTGCACGCATAAACGCCCAAAAACCAGCCCAGTTCAGCCCCACAAAAATACCCCTGGAACTGCCGCAAACCTTGCCCCTTGGAACTGCCGCTAAAAAAATTAACTTTCTACCCCAAACTGCCGCAAATTGCACCAACCCCACTGCCCAATTAGCCGCAGATTTAACCCTTAAAAAGTCCAAAAAACTGCACTGTTTAACCACCGGAACTGCACCTAAAAAAACTGACCAAAACAGTCCCCGAATCAACCCAAAACTGCATCTACAAACAGCCCAAAACAGTCCCACATCACCGCAAAACAATGAGTCAATACCGCGACCAGAAACACAGCAAAACGGAGTAAAAACGACAGCCCAAACAGCGAAACAATGAGGAAAAATGTTGGATTAGTGAACCAGAAAAGTTACGGAACATCAACCCTTCCGACGGCCGTGTAACGTGCTTTCAATAGAAGACAAAAGAGGTTAGACCTGAGGGCACCTTTATTTATTATCTTTCGTTTATTTTATTTATTTATAAATATTATTGCATGAGAGTCGTTTTGAGGCATGATTTGATTGTTGGATGAGCGGAATATGTGTTCCATTTTGTGTAGTAATATGGATGGAAACCCGGACTTAAATTCCGTAGCCGAATCTAATGGACGGTAGTGTGGTTTGTACTCGGGATACAACGCCACGTACCACTTAAGAGACACGTATTTCGTCTCATCCCAACTTTGTGTTTGAGCATGTTGTAGTTCGTAGGTTATTTATTTGGTATTAAAGCATGATTAGGTTGTTAGCATGTTATTTATCTTAAGCATGATTTAGTCGATAGAAAGTTATCTCTTTATGCATGATTAGGTTGTTTTCACATTAGGGATTTAATTTATATTTGTGCTTAGATTCTTATTTATTTTCTGCATTAGATAATTGAGCATGTTTGTGTGATGATTGTATGTTATTGCGTGTTCGCCGTTATGACAACTTACTTTGAAGTATGCGAACTTGGATATAGGTTCTCATTGTTATTATTATGCATATGGACTTAGGCATGGATTCCCTTGAGCAGGAATGTTGAATAGATTCGGTTAGTTTTTTGCACAAATCATACCATCACAAGTGACATAAGTAGGGACCATTCCGAACCCAACGGTTTGAGCTCTTCCCTTGCGAGGGGTGAGTGCGGCCTTAAATCTTTGTCCCGGTTCACATCGGGTGGCAACTCCATGTTATTTCGTACTCCCAACTAGGCTGCGAGCCTAGAAACAGGGTCGCTGATTTCTGTTGTCTACAGTCTGGCGACTCCACTGGGGATCTCGAGAATTGGCCTCGAAATCATGTCTTGTGATGTGTATGATTTATGCGTTAGTTAACCGTGTTTATCGTGGGTTGAAATAGGTTTAATCAAAGGCACTTTTAAGGCTAGGTAATGGTTTGGTGTCTTCCTTCATTCACTACCTTTATATAAGGAAAAGCTGTGAAGGCACCTAGATAATCATCACTTGTAGCCTAGTGTGATGGACTAATTTTGAGGACTCGTTGTTTATTTCCTATCACCAAGCGATAAGAGCCTAAGGGGCTTGGGTACTTAAGAGAGCCTCGCTCCACCCTCCCTCTGGGGATCTACCACGGGAAATCCATTTGACAGTCAGTCACCACACTATAACTCGTTGGCACGTACCCTAAGGTATAAAAAAGGGTGCACTCACTTGGTCGCTCGAACCCTTGAGTGGGAGCCCTAGTTGTGGGCAATCCTTTCTCAGCGAGAGCTTTTGTCACACTCCCGAAAAACCCACATGTGAACCTTAGTCGTAGAACTAGTAGAAATTATTCCTTTATTTTGGCATTTAGGACCGTTGTCATTTGGATTCAGTTAGACTTGTTGTCATGAGGTATGGGCTTGTTAGGCCATTTAAACTGGGACGAGTCTGTGCTTTATGGAATCAGGCCAAAAGTTTCTGAATGCCAATGGGCCATCTTGTGTTTAGGCCTTTTAACATTTGAAGTTGTTTAGCCATGTTATCGGCAAAGTGTAAACCTGTTGGGCCTTTTCAACTGGGACAGTTTGCAACCCGCGTAATAGTATGGTTGAATGCTTTAAAATGGTAATGGGCCGACTTATATATTTCATGCATCGCACGCATCTCATGCATACATGCATCATGTAACCCATGTGTCTTAAAAGCCATCATAGATATCTTTGGGTTAGGAAAATAAGACTTGTCAAAGAGAGTTTAGCAAACATGGAATCATGGAAAGGAAACCGAGGAACAGAAAAATTTACTGCAAGGATAGAAAGACCATTGGGGGGGCCTTCAAAAAAAAATTAAAAAAAAAAAAAAGAAAAAAAAAAGAAAATTGTTTATTTTTAGTCTTGATAGTTAGACATAAGTCCAATGATGAAATCGTTTGCTTTAGGGTGAAATCTTAAACGTAAACGCTTGATGTGCTTTTATCTGATACTTTGAGTGATTGATCTATGTTATACTCGAAACACTACACCTCCACTATAGTTCTTTAGCGTGAAAACTGAGTAACTAGCAAGGTGACTAGTTGAAGAAATTGTAGGTCGGTGAATGACCGTTTGCTTAGATGTCTATCTTGATTTGCTTATGTTATGATGTGCGGTATGGTCGAAAATGAAAGAAAAGTCTCTAAAAAAAAGAATTGAACCACATATACCGATAAGCGTGAAGCTACCCATGGGCGAGTATTAGGACCACTTAAGGAGAGAATGTTACCTTAAAGGGTAGGTGTTGTTGAAAAAAAAAAGAGAAAAGAAAAAAAAAGTTCCAAAATGAAAAGAAAAAAAAATTAAAAAAATAAAAAAAAACATACCACATTGAGTACAGAAAAGCAATTGGCAAAGCGGTAAATGAGACATCTAGGTTGGTTTGACCCATCGATCATAATTTTTTTGAATCGAAAATCATTGAGTTGGTTTTACTTTTGGGATGAATCTGCAAAGGAACCTTTGCACACACACACTTTGAGTCTGGCATAGATCATTTATTCAATACTTGGATTTGAGTTGGAGTTGCATTGAGTTTTGAAGGTTCTCTCTGGTTTCATACTGAGCATTCTTTGAGGACAATGATATGTATAACTATTTGGGACTATTTCGTAGAATGTGATATAGCATGATGATATGGAAGGCCCCACCATATGGTTCATCTTGACCAAATACACAAACGGAGAGCAGAAATCTAAACCAAACTGGGGGTGACCAGTCTACCACACACCGTGATCAAGGACATAACAAGATATGAGTCATGAGACCAGAGAGAAGACTGAGCAGTCGCCTGGAGAACTGGTGGAAGACCTAACCCAACAGATAGGAAATTCATGCATGCATGCATACACGTAACGTATTTTTGCATTCTTTTTTGTGTTTGTTTCGTTTTGCATTCACAGGTTTCAAAGATGAAAAAGAGAAGCGGCAAAGACAAGCCAACCAGAATCAGCAACATATGAGTAGTAGTTTTGGGGATGAGTCCCAGGGTTGAGGCCCATATCAGTATCATTTTGGGGCGATGCCCACGTCAGTATCAGTCTGGGGATGAGGCCCACATCAGTGTCTGTATGGGGGCGAGGCCCACATCAGTTTGGGGTGAGGCCCACGTCAGTATCAGTTTTGGGGCAAGGTCCACATCAGTTTCAGTCTGGGGGCGAAGCCCACATCAGTATCAGTTTGGGGCGAGGCCCACATCAGTATCAACTCAGGGTCGAGGCCCACATTATCAGCAGCATCAGGAATGAATCCCAGGGTCGAGGCCTACCTTATCAGCAGTTTGGGGAATGAATCCCAAGGTCAAGGCCCACATCGTCAGAGTTTCGGGAATGAATCCCACATCGCTAGAGTTTTGGAATGAATCCCAGGGTCGAGGCCCACCTTATCAGCAATTTCGGGAATGAATCCCAGGGCCGAGGCCCACACTATCAGCAGTTTGGGGAATGAATCCCAGGGTCGAGGCCCACGTCGTCAGAATTTGGAATGAATCCAGGGAATGAATCTCAGGGCCGAGGCCCACATCAGTAGAGTTTTGGAATGAATCCCAAGGCCGAGGCCCACGTCGTCAGAATTTGGAATGAATCCAGGGAATGAATCCCAGGGTGGAGGCCCACGTCGTCAGAATTTAGAATGAATCCTAGGGCCGAGGCCCACGTCGTCAGAATTTGGAATGAATTCAGGGAATGAATCCCAGGGCCGAGGCCCACATCGTCAGAATTTGGAATGAATCCCAGGGCTGAGGCCCATATCCGCAGAATTTTGGAATGAATCCCAGGGCCGATGCCCACTTCACCAGCAGTTTTGGGAATGAATCCCAGGGTCGAGGCCCACTTTATCAACTCGGTTCGGAAATGGACCATCATCACATCAGCAGAGTTTTGGAATGAATCCAGGGAATGAATCCCAGGGACAAGGCCCACATCGTCAGAATTTGGAATGAATCCCAGGGCCGAGGCCCACATCAGCAGAGTTTTGGAATGAATCCAGGGAATGAATCCCAAGACCGAGGCCCACATAGACAGAATTTAGAATGAATCCCAGGGCCGAGGCCCATATCAGCAGAGTTATGGAATGAATCCAGTGAATGAATCTCAGGGCCGAGGCCCACATTGACAGAATTCGGAATGAATCCAGGGAATGAATCCCAGGGCCGAGGCCCACATCAGCAGAGTTTTGGAATGAATCCAGGGAATGAATCCCAAGACCGAGGCCCACATCGACAGAATTTAGAATGAATCCCAGGGCCGAGGCCCATATCAGCAGAGTTATGGAATGAATCCAGGGAATGAATCTCAGGGCCGAGGCCCACATTGACAGAATTCGGAATGAATCCAGGGAATGAATCCCAGGGCCGAGGCCCACATCAGCAGAGTTTTGGAATGAATCCAGGGAATGAATCCCAGGGCCGAGGCCCACATCGTCAGAATTTGGAATGAATCCCAGGGCCGAGGCCACTTCACCAGCAGTTTTGGGAATGAATCACAGGGTCGAGGTCCACTTTATCAACTCGGTTCGAGAATGGACCACCCCACAACAACATCATATTTGTGGCACTCTAGGTACGGAGGCGTCACCGTGACACCCTACGTACGGGGTTAGCACTCAGACATTTGTGGCACTCTAGGTACGGAGGCGTCACCGCGACACCCTAGGTACGGGGTTTAGCACTATCAACTCAGCACAGCAAGCAGACCAGGTGACAGCTGGCGAGCCAGGTAAGTAAAAATGCATTGCACGTACTTTGATAGGATTGTCATTGTCACACACTGCACAAGTCCCATCAAAGTGGGGGCGACTGTAGGCATTGCATTTTTGCATATTAGCCCGATGATGAGTCTCGTATGGAGACACTACCTCTTTAGTTGTGAAAGCCGCGGGAAACGGACGTTGGAAGGTAAAGTTGGAAATTAGCATTTTGTTAGATTTAACTTGCTTGTTTCGCTTCGGGTTCGCTTGTTGGACCTCTGTTTTAAAACACACCAAACCCATTAAATCACAAATTAAATAATTAAAACATTTAAAATACATGTCACAAATTAAATTCCTTTCCCAAATTAAAAGATTCAAATTAATTCCTAATTTAAATAAATCACATTCCTAATTTAATTAAATCACCTACCAATTTAAATAATCATATCCTTAATTAAAAATAACAAATCAAATCAATTCCCTTAATAAAAGATTTTCCATATCACATTTTAATTAAAAATATCTCCCCATTAATACACAATCTCCCTTTTCTACCCAAACAAGGTAAACCCCATCCCTTTGCCTATAAAAAGAACCCTTCATCACTCAACCAAGAGGCTAGCCGGAAGATTCACACAAAGAAATCAATCACAAAACAAAAGAAATAAACCCTAGCCGTGAGCAACAAATAAACAAAGAAAAAGCCACATGCCCTAAGCCGTGAACCCTTCACGTTGACAGCCCTTTGACCTCGCCACCTAGCCCTTCCACAACTTCACGCAAATCACACGCTCAAACAGCCTTCACGCATCATAAACCAAGCAGCCACCAGCTAACACATTCTCTCGCCACCTGCACAAGCCAACACGTCCTCAAGCCCACTGACCTGCTCCCCAACCCAGCTCACGTCATTAGCTCTTAGCAACACAGCCTTTTGCCCCTTCACGGCTTTGCCTTCAACGCAAGCAACCACCAGTCAACACATTCTCTCGCCACCTGCACAAGCCAACACGTCCTCACGCCCACTGACCTGCTCCCCAACCCAGCTCACGTCATTAGCTCTTAACAACACAGCCTCTGCCCCAACACAAAACGTCCACGCCAGCCGCATACACAACCTCCAAACTACACGCATAAACGCCCAAAAACCAGCCCAGTTCAGCCCCACAAAATACCCCTGGAACTGCCGCAAACCTTGCCCCTTGGAACTGCCGCATAAGCCATTTAACTTTCTACCCAAACTGCCGCAAATTGCACCAACCCCACTGCCCAGTTAGCCGCAGATTTAACCCTTTAAAAAATCCAAAAAACTGCATTGTTTAACCACCAAAACTGCACCTAAAAAAACTGACCAAAACAGTCCCCGAATCAACCCAAAACTACATCTACAAACAGCCCAAAACAGTCCCACATCACCGCAAAATAGTGAGTCAATACCGTGACCAGAAACACCGCAAAACAGAGTAAAAACAGCAGCCCAAATAGCGAAACAACGAGGAAAAATGTTGGATTAGTGAACCAGAAAAGTTGCGGAACATCAACCCTTCCGACGGCCGTGTAACGCGCTTTCAAGAGACGACAAAAGAGGTTAGACCTGAGGGCACCCTTTTATTTATTATCTTTCGTTTATTTTATTTATTTTAGAAATATTATTGCATGAGAGTCGTTTGAGGCATGATGTGATTGTTGGATGAGCGGAATATGTGTTCCCTTTTGTGGTATATAGGATGGAAACCTGGACGTAAATTCCGTAGCCGAATCCGAATGGACGGTAGTGCGGTTTGTACTCGGGATACAACGCCACGTACCACTTAAGAGACACGTATTTCGTCTCATCCAAACTTGTGTTTAAGCATGTTGTAGTTCTGTGGGAACACAGAAATCTGGGGCGACGCATGCTGTCCCGGGCTCGCGGCCCGGTCGGGAGTACGGAGTAGCCACGGGGGACTAAACCGGAGAATAATGGAGTCGCCACCCTGTGTGAACCGGGAAAATGAGATTTAAGGCCGAACTCACCCCTCGCAAGGGAAGACCTCAAACCGTTGGGTTCGGAATGGTCCCTTACTTATGCCACTTGTAATGACAGGATTTATGTAATAATTTAATCAGGCTTAAGTAGCACTTATTTCCAACAGTATTATGCTTCTAAATTCACAGGTACAAAATAAAACTTATACATACATTTCACATTTATCTCAAATCTAAGAACACATGCCTGAAAATACTTCAAAGTAACAACGAACATACAACTTCATTCAGCATATCATATTCATGAAAAACACAAGCATACGTAATAACCGCACAAGCATACATGTGAGCACTTTTCCAAGTGATACGTGGAATTGTATCCCAAGTACAGACCGCATTACCGTCCATTCGGAATCGGCTACGGAATTTATGTCTGGGTTTCCATCCGACATATCACAAGAAATAATACTCCAAAGTCATCATGGCATAGGTATATGAATCGTAATGCGTTAAATCAAGACTAAGGCAAATGACGCAACTAATGTAATAAACATGCATTTCATTATTATGTGCACGAAGATAAGAATGACTATGTGTGGTTCCATAAAAAGATCACCTAAGAAACAATTATACATGGCATGTGATGAATATGTCTCAGTTCAGTGTGTTCGCGTTCGTGTAGCGTTCGTAAACGCGTTCGAATCCAGGTTTATGTTTGAATAGTGATTCGTTTATTTAATGGTTCAATATGCTCATTGTGTGATATCGTGTTTGCCATTCAAAGACGTACTTTTAAGCATGCAAACTTAGAATAGGATTTATTTAGCGAATGCATGTTAGATCTAAATACCTTTGAGCATGATTATTGAGTAGACTCTATTAATTTATTGCACAAATCATATCATCACAAGTGACACAAGTAAGGGACCATTCTGAACCCAACGATTTGAGGTCTTCCCTTGCGAGGGGTGAGTGCAGCCTTAAATCTTTATCCCGGTTCACACCGGGTGGCGACTTCATGTTATTTCGTACTCCCAACTAGGCCGCGAGTCTAGAACAGCGTCATCAAGTTCTGTGTCCTACAGTCTGGCGACTCCACTGGGGATAGAGAATCGGCCCCGAAATAATGTCTTGTAATGTTTGGATTTGTGCTTTAATTAACCGTGTCTATAGTGGGTTGAAGTGGTTTAGTTAAAGGCATTGTCAGCGAGAGCCTTCGTTAGCGAGAGCCTTTGTCTACACTCTCGTAAACCCACATGTGAACCTTAGTTGTAGAACTAGTAGAAATTATTTTTTTTATGTTGATGTTTTGGACTGTCGTCATTTGGATCCAGTTGGATCTTTTGTCAAAAGATGTGAACTTGTTGGGCCATTTAAACTGGGACGAGTTCGTGTCTTTTGACAGTTGGGCCAGAAGCTTCTAAAATGTCGGTGGGCCATTTTATGTTTGGGCCTCTTATCTTTTGAAGTTGTTTAGCCATGTTATCGCAAAGTGTAAACCTGTTGGGCCTTTTCAACTGGGATAAGTTTGCACCGCGCAATAGTATGATTAAATACTTTAAAATGATAATGGGCCAACTAGTGTAAAAATTCTTAAATGGGCTTATATATTACATACATTGCACGTATCTCATGCATCTCATGCATACACGCATCATGTTAACCCCGTGTCTTAAAAGCCATCATAGATATCCATTGGGTTAGAGAAGAAAAAAGGTTTGTCAAGAGGAGTTTAGCAAACATGGATTGCGGGGAAAAGGAAATTGAGAAACAGAAAACCTTACGGCAAGGATAGAAAAACCATTGGGGGGGCCTTAAAAAAAAGAAAAAAAAAAAGAAAAGAAAAAGGAAAAAAAAGGGTTTGTTTAGTCCTTAATAGTTAGGCATAAGTCCGATGATGAAATCGTTTGCTTTAGGATGAAATCTTAGAAATGATAAACTCTTGACGTGCTTTTATCTGATGATTTCAGTAATTGATCTATGTTAGACTCGTAAGCATTTTATTATGGTTCTTAGCAGTGAAAACCTGAGTAGTTAGCAAAGTGACTAGTCGAAAAAAATTGTAGGTCGGTGAATGACCGTTTGCTTAGATGTCTATCTTGACTTGCTTGTGTTATGATGTGTGGTATGGTTGAAAATAAAAGAAAATTCTCTAAAGAAAAGAATTGAACCACCTATAACCGATAAGCGTAAAGCTACACATGGGTGAGTATTAGGACCACCATGAGGAGAAATGCTACCTTAAAGGGTAGGTGTGTTGGAAAAAAAAAAAGAAAAGAAGAAAAAGAAAAGAAAAGAAAAGAAGAAGAAGAAAAAAAATGAAGTTCAAAATGAAAAGAAAAAGAGAGACAAAAGAAAAAAAAGAAAGATAAAACCATACCACATTGAGCACGGAAAAGCAATTGCGGAATATAATTGAAACATCTAGGTTGGTTTGACCCACCGATCCCGATTTTTGAAACGAAATCATTGAGTTGGCTTGCTTGAGGATCAAGATGTGAAAGAACCTTTGCACACACACACTTTGAGTCTGGCATAGATCATTTATTCAAAAACTCATATTTGAGTTGCATTGAGTGTTTTGAATGTTCTCTGGTTTCATTACTGGGCATTCCTTGAGGACGATAATATGTATAACTATTGGGACTATTTCGTAGCATGTGATATAGTATGATGATATGGAAGGCCCCACCATGTGGTTCATCTTGACCAAGTATAAACAGCGGAGAGCAGAAAGCTAAACCAAGACTGGGGGCGACCAGTCTCCCACATCGCGAATCAGGGACATAACAAGATATTGAGTCATGAAACCAGAGATAAGACTGAGCAATCGCCTGGAGAACTGGTGGAAGACCTAACCCAACGGAATAGGAAATTCATTCATGCATGCATGCATACATGTAACATATTCTGCATTCTTTTTGTGTTTGTTTCGTTTTGTATTCACAGGTTTCAAAGCAGAAAAAAAGAAAGCTGCAAAGACAAGCCAACCAGAATCAGCAACATATGAGTAGTAGTTTTGGGGATGAGTCCCAGGGTCGAGGCCCATATCAGCAGAGTTTTGGAATAAATCCGGGAAGGAATCCTAGGGTCGAGGCCCATTTTAGCATCAGTTTTGGGGATGAGTCCCAGGGTCGAGGCCCACATCACAATCAGTTTTGGGGATGAGTCCTAGGGTTGAGGCCCATTGCATCACAAGCTAGGAATGACAATCCAAGAAATGGAGCAAAGTTCGAATGAACAAGCCAAGAATGGCAATCCGAGAATGGACCAAAGTTCGAGAATGAACAAACGAAGAATGGCAATCCGAGAATGGAGCAGAGTTCGAGAATGAACAAGCCAAGAATGGAAATCCAAGAATGGAATACAGTTCGGGAATGAACTAGTTGGGATTGGCACTCCGAGAATGGAAACACAGTTCGGGAATGAACAAGCCGGGAATGGCACTCCGAGAATGGAACACAGTTCGGGAATGAACAAGCCGAGAATGGCACTCCAAGAACGGAGCACAGTGCGGGAATGAACAAGCCGAGAATGGCAATCCGAGAATGGAACGCAGTTCAGGAATGGACCACATCACAGTAACGGTTCAGGAATGGACCACATCATAGTAACGGTTCGGGAATGGACCATCTCATACAATACAGTATTAGTTTTACCGGGTATGGCATTCTGGGGGCAAGGCCCACATCAGTTCAGTATCAGTTCCGCCGGGTATGGCATTTTGGGGGCGAGGCCCACATTGGTTTAGTATTAGTTCTGACGGGTATGGCATTCTGGGGGGCGAGGCCCACATCAGTTCAGTATCAGTTCTGCCGGGTATGGCATTCTGGGGGCGAGGCCCACATTGGTTTAGTATTAGTTATGCCGGGTATTGCATTCTGGGGGGCGAAGCCCACATTAGTATCAATATCAGTCTTGCCGGGTATGGCACTCTGAGGGCGAGGCCCACGTTAATTCAGAATCAGTCTTGCCGGGTATGGCCCTCTGGGGGCGAGGCCCACTTTATCATTAGTATCAGTTTTACCGGGTATGGCGCTCCGGGTATGGAGACATCAGATCAGTTTGGCCAGGTACGGCACTCCGGGTATGGAGACATCAGAATCAGTCTTGCCGGGTATGGCACTCTAGGGGGCGAGGCCCACATTAGCATCAGAATCGGTCTTGCCGGGTATGGCATTCTGAGGGCGATGCCCATATTAGCATCAGTATCAGCATGGGGGCGAGGCCCATATCAGTATCAACATAGGGACGAGGCCCATATCAGTATCAGTTTGAGGGCGAGGCCCATATCAGTATCAGTCTGGGGCGAGGCCCACGTCAGTATCAGTTGAGGGCGAGGCCCACATCAGTATTAGTCTGGGGCGAGGTCCACATCAGTATCAGTTTTGGGGCGAGGCCCACATCAGTATCAGTTTAGGGGCGAGGCCCACATCAGTATCAGTTGAGGGCGAGGCCCACATCAGTATTAGTTAAGGGCGAGGCCCACATCAGTATCAGTTTTGGGGGCGAGGCCCACACCATCATCTGTTTGAGGGCGAGGTCCCTATTTTCAGCGGTATTGGGATGCGTCCCAGGGTCGAGATACCCCCGTTGTCGGTTGTAGTTCCGGGATGCGTCCCAGGGTCGAGGTGCCCACTACATCATCAGTTCGAGGGTGAGGTCCCTATTGTCAGCGGTGTTGGGTCGAGGTGCCCCCGTTGTTGGTTGTAGTTCCGGGTCGAGGTGCCCAGGGTCGAGGTGCCCACTACATCATCAGTTCGAGGGTGAGGTCCCTATTGTCAGCGGTGTTGGGTCGAGGTGCCCAGGGTCGAGGTGCCCCCGTTGTCGGTTGTAGTTCCGGGTCGAGGTGCCCAGGGTCGAGGTGCCTAGGGTCGAGGTGCCCAGGGTCGAGGTGCCTAGGGTCGAGGTGCCCACTACATCATCAGTTCGAGGGCGAGGTCCCTATTGTCAGCGATGTTGGGTCGAGGTGCCCAGGGTCGAGGTGCCCCCATTGTCGGTTGTAATTCCGGGTCGAGGTGCCCAGGGTCGAGGTGCCCACTACATCATCAGTTCGAGGGCGAGGTCCCTATTGACAGCGGTGTTGGGTCGAGGTGCCCAGGGTCGAGGTGCCCCCGTTGTCGGTCGCAGTTCCGGGATGCATCCCAGGGTCGAGGGCCCACTGCATCATCATCACAGTTCACATTCGGTGGTTCGGGAACAAAGCCCAGAGGTCGAGGCGCCTCGCCACCATATCCACTACATCATCAAATCAGTTCGAAGTAGCAGGCGGACCATGTGGCAGCTGGCGAGCCAGGTAAGTAAAAATGCATTGCATAACTTTGATAGGATTGTCACTGTTACACATTACACAAGTCCCATCAAAGTGGGGGTGACTGTAGGCATTGCATTTTTGCATATAAGTCCCGATGATGAGTCTCGTATGGAGACACTACCTCTTTGATTGTGAAAGCCGCGGGAAACGGACGTCGGAAGGGCAAAGTTGGAAATTGGCATTTGGTTGGATTTAACTCGCTTGTTTCGCTTCGGGTTCGCTTGTTGGACCTCTATTTTAAAACACACCAAACCCATTAAATCACATCTCACAAATTAAATAATTAAAACATTTAAAATACATGTCACAAATTAAAACAAATTAAATTAAACTTAAATTAAATTAAATTAAATCACATTCACAAATTAAATTAAATTTAAATTAAATTAAATTAAATTAAATCAAATCAAAATAAATTCATTCATAATTTAATAATTCACTCACCAATTTAAAAATGATTCACTCACACAATTTAAATAATTTCTTGCCTTAAATAATTAAAATTAAACACAAATTAAATTACATAATTTCTTTCATTTTCCAAAAGCCATGAAAACCCTAACCCTACCCTCTCTCTATAAAAGAATAACATAACCAACCCTAAGGGGTTCCTCACATCTCTCACTCACGGCCACATCAAAAAAAACAGAAAGACAAAAAGACTAAACCCTAAATAGACATCATCTCTCTCTCTCGACCTGACACCATGATAAAACCCTAAAGCAGTCAACACCTTGCAGGGAACACACTCCACGCATCAACACACATAGCCTTCACTCACAAGCAGCAACCATCCACGCTAAAGAACCCACGATCAGCCCTTACACCTCACTAACGCAGCAGCTTCTCCCTCTCGCACAAGCCACTCGCTGTCTTCAATAACGAGCCTCATCGATCAGCCAATTCATTCATGCAGATCTGATAACCGACTAAACACGCCACTTAGCCACTTGCACACCCCTTCACGTATCAACACGCCATATAACCTGCCTCACGCCTCCACTCAGCCCCTCTCACCAAGACAAACCTTCATCACACCAAACGCTAACAAATAAACACACCCTCCACACGTCCATAAGCCCCACAGCCACGCCTTCACTCAAACTGCGCATCACCTAAGGCCACGCCTTCACTCCAAATAACAACCAACAAAGCCACAAACCTTCTCCACGCCCAGCACGTAGCAGTCCCTCACGCCTCTCTTTTTTTCACGCACCATGCCACTCACTTTACTGCCATCTCCACGTGAAGCAGACCTCACACACGCTGATTCACTCACCCCACTAGCCGCGCTACGCTGATTCTCTCACCCCCACTAGCCGAATAACAAACTGCCCAGTTCTACGCCCCTGCCCTCTTCACGTTACTGCCCACTCAACCAGCCCACTTCCTCCATCGCCTAAAACAAGAAGCCTCATCACCGACAATAATATAGCCCACAAAGCCAAGCAGTCGACAGCACATACTCACAAGCTCCTCACTTCATAGCACACACTCAAAAACACGTCACTGCCACTCAACACACAAGCCTCACGCAATCACACAGCCGCCACTAACAAAAGCCACAATCAGCAACTACCCTTAATCGTGAACACAAATAAACAAAACCCTCACTGCCGAGACACAAACTAAAACCGTACAGCTCCCATTCAATAAACCCTCCATACAGCCCCCTATTGATCACTAAAAAACCACAAAAAACAGTCCCCAAAACCGCACAAAACAGCCCCAAAACAGTCCCTGAATACAGCAAACAGTAACTAAACCCAGTAACCAGAAAATACAATAAAAACAGCAGCAAAACGGAGTGAAAATAGCAGCCCGAACAGCGAAACAGCGAGGAAAGATGTTGAGTTAGTGAACCGGAAGAGTTGCGGATCATTCACCCTTCCAACGGCCGTGTAACGCCCTTTCGTGAGACGACAAAAGAGGTTAGACCTGAGGGCACCCTTTTATTTATTATCTTTCGTTTTATTTTATTTATTTTAAAATATTATTGCATGAGAGTCGTTTGAGGCATGATGTGATTGTTGGATGAGCTGGATGTGTGTTCCCTTTTGTGGTATATCGGATGGAAACCTGGACGTAAATTTCGTAGCCGATTCCGAATGGACGGTATTGCGGTCTGCACTCAGGATACAACGCCACGTACCACTTAAGATACACATATCTCATCTCATCCAAATTTGTATTTGAGCATGTTGTAGTTTATAGGTCGTTCATTTATTATTTTAAGCATGATTTAATTTAGTTTTGTTATTTAATTTCTAAGCATGATTATGTTATTTTTAAGCATGTTATTTTGATTAGTTTAGGTTTATGTTTGAATAGTGATTCGTTTATTTAATGGTTCAATATGCTCATTGTGTGATATCGTGTTTGCCATTTAAAGACGTACTTTTAAGCTTGCAAACTTATAATAGGATTTATTTAGCGAATGCATGTTAGATCTAAATACCTTTGAGCATGATTATTGAGTAGACTCTGTTAATTTATTGCACAAATCATATCATCACAAGTGACATAAGTAAGGGACCATTCTGAACCCAACGGTTTGAGGTCTTCCCTTACGAGGGGTGAGTGCAGCCTTAAATCTTTGTCCCGGTTCACACCGGGTGGCGACTTCATGTTATTTCGTACTCCCAACTAGGCCGCGAGTCTAGAACAGCGTCATCAAGTTCGGTGGGCCATTTTGTGTTTGAGCATGTTGTAGTTCGTAGGTTATTTATTTGTTATTAAAGCATGATTAGGTTGTTAGCATGTTATTTATCTTAAGCATGATTTAGTCAATAGAAAGTTATCTCTTTATGCATGATTAGGTTGTTTTCACATTAGGGATTTAATTTATATTTGTGCTTAGATTCTTATTTATTTTCCGCATTAGATAATTGAGCATGTTTGTGTGATGATTGTATGTTATTGCGTGTTCGCCGTTATGACAACTTACTTTGAAGTATGCGAACTTGGATATAGGTTCTCATTGTTATTATTATGCATACAGACTTAGGCATGGATTACCCTTGAGCATGAATGTTGAATAGATTCGGTTAGTTTATTGCACAAATCATACCATCACAAGTGACATAAGTAAGGGACCATTCCGAACCCAACGGTTTGAGGTCTTCCCTTGCGAGGGGTGAGTGCGGCCTTAAATCTTTGTCCCGGTTCACACCGGGTGGCGACTCCATGTTATTTCGTACTCCCAACTAGGCCGCGAGCCTAGAAACAGCGTCGCCGATTTCTGTTGTCTACACCCGCTGTGGAATCCACTAAAGAATCTACCATCGGCATGGTGTATTGATCTCTTGGCGTGCCCAAGTTTAAATTCATAAAGTCTATGCATATTCTTAGCTTTCCATTCTTTTTCATGACAGGGATTATATTTGACTACCATTCCACATATCTGGTCGTCCTAATGAACTTCGCATCCAAAAGGCGTTCGACTTCTTTCTTAATGTCAGGCATCACATTGGGTGCAAACCTCCGGGGAGGTTGTTTATACGGCTTATGGTTTGACATAATTGGCAACCTATGTTCTACTAATGTTCTATCTAAACCAGTCATTTCATTATAGTCCCAAGTAAAACAATCTTTATATTTTTGTAATAAATGGATCAATTTTTCGCGTACCTGGGCCTCTAGTTCCGTGCTGATGTAGGTGATACGTATTTCGTCCTCACTTCCCAGGTTTACCTCGTCCAATACATCTTGTACCCTTGTGATGCTTGCCTTATTCCGCCCGTTCAGAGCGTATTCTGTTGGGATGTATGCCCTAGAGCTACATGTGATGTAAACTATTTTATGTGTTTTGAAATAAAACGATGCTTTATTCATTTATCTAAGTGTTTGTTTAAATTTCGCATATTATATATCATCTTGAATACCCTAGATTACTTGTGTATATTCAGACTTAGTGTATGAGTGTCATACACAAGAGGATTTAAGTCTGAAGTTAGTAATCTTAAATAGTCCATAGAGAGCAAACAAAGCGGGTACTTTGTTTGTGGTTTATCTATAGCTGCGGTCCATTCTATATTTGTATGGCGATCTTAATCCGGATCGTCCATGTAGAGACATGATAATTGAGGCACCTTGAATGATGCGATCATAGAGGACTGGACCCAGATAGAAATGGCATTCTTATAATATATGTTAAAGAAAGAAAGTCATTTCGATCTACTAGATGGTCATATATGGATTGATCTTAATCCTGAGTGTACTACGAACTCCTGCATATGTCCTTTGATTTACAAATGTGAGGTTGGTGTAGCAGTCCCGACCAATAGCTACGTACTTTGGGGGCATAGTCTGTTGTGTAGCTGGGAACGTTTTACATAGATATGGAGTTCACTCCTTCTTGCGAGAAGTATAGGAGTATCTCTATTAAGGGTTGATTCAGTGCTTGAACGATTTGAGTGCTCAAGTCTTTCTATTACGAATAGAAAGATTAAAAATTCACAATAGTTATGAATAAATCGTTCATTAGAGAATCAATGGTACTTAAGGTAAAAATAATTAGAGGGGTATAATAGACATTATGACCCAATTCTAATTACGAGATACTCGTGAAGGGTCAATTCATATGTAATGACTATATCGATGAACACCGACTTGGTTCGGCTTAATATATCATCTACGGCAACGAGAGTGCAACTTCGGGTTTTTAGTGGAACAACCCGGAGCTAATAATTCGAAATATTTAATTAAGAGCTTAATTAATATCTCGAGATTATTGGAGCTTGGAACCGTAGGTCCATTTGGTCCCCGTGCTAGCTCGATATACTATAGCGGATTTAGTATAATTGGATAGTCCAATTATATACTCACAAAGGTATAAATATTATTAATATGATTAATAATATTAATTATGTCACACTTGGAACTATATATTAAAATTTAATATATGATTTGTATAATAAATGATTATATGATAATTATTTATTATTAATAATTAAATTATATATGATATAATTTAAATAAAGGAAAAAGTTGTAATTTCCAAATTAAACGGTTTTGGAAACCCTTGATTTAATTTTGGAAGTTACAAATCTATAATGGCATTAATCTTTTTGATTTTGTAACATCTTTGACTTTATGTAAAGTTAATATTACATGTTACAAAATTAATAAAGAAAATATATGCCATTGCCGATTTTTGGAGAAAAAGAAAAGGGAAGAATTTTATTTGTTTTGGCAATTAAATCTCTTATTTGAATGCTACACCTTTTTGAAAGGTAATGACATATTTAATTTTTGTAACATCTTTTTATTATGGTAATTAAATATTAGATGTTACAAAATTAAATAAAAATCTTACCCTTGGCCGATTCTTGCATTGGATGGGGAGGGGAGTGGTTGTTTTGTTTTGGAAATAATTTGACCTAAGTATATAAAGAAAATTTGATTTTATTTTGGCCACTCTCATTCTTGAAAACCCTAGCCTCCATCCTCTTCCACATTCTCTCTCAATAGTTGAGAAAAGAAAAACAAGAAAAATAAATAAAGTGTGAAAGAATCTCTAAAAAGTTTAGGGATTTATCTTGTGAGTGTAGCCCACCCTACCTTCCGTTGGCTAGTAACTTTTGGCTTATTTATATGTTATTTATATGCATGTGTGCTGCTTATTCACAATATGTGCTGCTTATTCACAATATATATATATGATTCACGTGTGGCTTATTATATGCATATGCGTGGCTTAATGTTGGAATATGATCATGCGCCTGTGTGAAGCAAATCAGCGCATGTGTGAAGCAGATCAAGACATGTTGGCGCATGATCAACGGTTGATGTGCGTGACTGGTTGATGATAATGCATGGGATATGAATGGTCGCAGCCTAATGTGAATTCGGCAGTGAATAATATATGTGTGCTGTTCGGATCTGGAATTTTTGGCAGAGAAATTCTGGATTAAATTGAGAAGGGCGGAAAAAATTTTCAAGGTCGATCCCGGGTGTCTAAGCCGCTTCCGCTGCGCGAGGAAAGCGATTCCTACAATTGGCATTAGGGATGGCAAAATCCGGATCCGGAAGAGGTTTCACAACCCCGGGTCCGGTTCCGGACCCGAGTAAATATTCCCGGGTCCGGACCCGGGTAGACCCGGTTCGGCCCCGATTACCCGGATTCTTTTTTTTTTTTTAAACAATTTTAATTGTATTTTTTTATATTTATATTTGTATTTTGTCAATTTTATTAGTTTTATTTCAATTCTTTTAAATTTTTTATTAAATTCTATTATATATATATATATATGCATAACATTTTATATTTTTTATTAAAATCTAATTTATTTTTTTATTTTTTAATTTTTTAAATTTTTTCCGGACCCGGGTCGGGTCCGGATCTTGTTGCCATCTCTAATTGGCATCAAGAGCGAGGTTGAAAAGTGTTCTTAACCCTTCTCTTTTCATTTAAAGTTTCTGTTTTTAATATATTTATATGAGTTATAAATAATAATATATATAATATATATATATATATATTATATATATATATATATATATATATGCATGTTTAGATGAGTGAGCACAATATAATATTCATATGATGAATGTTTTTGTTATTTCATGTGATGAATGGATTTTGCATTGGTTGTAAATTTTTCCGGCTCTTATTTTTTTAGTTGGTTTTGTTTTTGGGATGTAAGGCCATTGTTTATATTGTTGTAATTTAATTTTTAATGTAAAATTTCAATTTTTGTAATTTGGAGTACCGAAGTCGCAAAAAGGAGCCAACACCACTTTGAAGCGGGATTTGAAGACCAAGGGATGCCTTGGTGAATCTTATGTACTAATTAGATTAGTATAGGAAAAATAAGAGCCCGGTCAATGCAAAATATTTTTTATGTTATATGTATGTTTATTTCGAATTGTTTGAATAACATGTCATATATCTTAAGGTGCCCACTCTTGCATTTTACATGCCATAACATGTTTTAAATGCATTATCATTATAGACATTAAAATATTATTTTATGTAATTTAAAGTGTTTAAATTAGAATATGGTATGCATGAAAATCAATTAATTGGATTAAAATTTGAATTCTAATATATGATTTATGGTTTAAAATTTGAATTCTAATATATTGGGCTTAATTTGTGCATAATAAAAATCCATTGGTATATAGGATGGAAACCCGGATATAAATTCCATAGCCGAATCCGAATGGATGGTAATATGGTCTGCACTCGGGATACAATTCCGCATACTATTGGATTTTATAACGCACTAAGATTTATTAAAATGTTTAATTAAAATTTTGACCATTTTAGAATTCCATAAATTTAAACTTATTAGTGTCTAGTATTTTAAGAGTTAAAATATGATAAGTCACTAATATTGCTCTCATATTAAATTAGTTTAATAGAGTAAAATAATTAGTAAAGACCAATAGACATTAGTGAGACAAATTTTAAGAGTAAAATTGTTAGGTCACTAATGGTGAACTAGTGTAAATTAAATTATGTTTTAGCCGCCCTAAGTTTATTCACACTAGTAATTAAAATAAAATATTAGATATTTTATAGATAGAAACCTTAATTTTAAAATTGTGAGTGGGAGAGGGATATACGACAGTATATCCTGCGATCTCTGTTGTTAGTCCAAAAACGTGAGATTCAAAAGGCGCCTCGAGACGGCTTTGCTTTCGTCCCCCTACGGATGGTGTCCATTTTGGGTCAATATCAGGTTTCGGTTCCGAGAGGATAGGGATTCTAGATGTATCTTGTGAACTTACCTACCCTACGGCAGCACTTCACTCGTTAAGTCCAAGAATCCCGAACGGCAAGGTTACACTCACAAAGGAATAATTAACTGTTAATAAAATTCCTTGATCGAATGAAACAGTGGTTGTTTAATATAGGAATAAGAGTTATTCCCGAATATATTAAATCGACTGAGTTTGTCTCGATCTATCATGCAAGAAGTTGACCTACCCTACGGCGGCACTTACTTGTGGAATGATAGATTTCCGTGGCAAAGTAGTAATCTCTTAGGTTTCTAATTCGTTATTCATGGTTCATGCATCATGTTTAATTTTATGCCAAAATTGTTGATGATTTTAATATGCGATGATGAATGTTAAATGCATGTTTATTTTATTTACTAGCCATGGTTTCTCCAATTATTTCCATACTCTCAAAAGATAAATTAACGGGAGAAAAACTATGTTATGTGGAAAAGTAACATGAACGCTATCTTGGTCTGCGAAGTCTTAGAGTTTGTCCTGACGGAGGAGAGTCCTCCCGAGCCGGCCAGAAATGCTGGCCAAGCTGTGCGTGATACCTACCAGAAATGGGTCGCAGCAAATGAGAAAGCCTGCTGCTACTTGCTAGCAGGGATGTCTGAGGTTCATGCTGCAAAGCATTAACCAATGGCTCTAACATCTCAGATGATGGAGTCATTGCAGGGCATGTTTGGGCAACCTTCGGAGCGTCAACGCCTTAAGGCCATGGTCTCAGCGATGACTGCTAGGATGAAGGATGGGACATCATTCCGAGAGCATGTCTTGAAGATGATGACCTATCTCAACACTGCTGAAACCCATGGAGCTTGTATTGACGAGCGTAGCCAGGTGACCATGATTATGGAAACTATTCCGAAGTGTTTCATGTAGTTTAAGAGCAACTATGTTATGAACAAATTGACTTTTACTTTGACCCAACTGCTTAATGAGCTCACCCATTACGAGTCCATGCTACTAGATCCTTGTAAGCCCAGTGCTAAGACAAATGTTGTCAAGTCTTCAAAAGAAGAATAACACTGGGAATGCTGAAGGTATAGCTATTTGATGTACGTAAAGACCTTGCTGAAGGTAACTTTACTATAAGAGTCAGGATATGGGATGTTGTTCAGTAAAGCAGTGGGAGTTATCAGTTTTCAATTTTTCAAATAAAAGTTATTTGAATTTAAACAAAATGGTGTTTGTTTCTGTTTTGTCATGGAAATTTGATTTCTGTTGTAAAACTATTGCATGATGGTTATCATTTTATCTAATAATAATAGTTATTATTTCATAAATGGATTGCCTAAATGCTAAGGAAACTAGGAGATAACTTGTATGTGTTAAGACTGTTAACACATAAGCCACTGCTTAATACTGAAATATTTTAGGTTGAGAAACCTAAAAATAAATAGCAAAAGATTTCTCACGATGACAAATATCTATGGCGTCTTAGACTTGGTCATATCAACCTTGACCGGATGATAGATTGATAAATAACATAGCCTTAAACCAGTTAAAGCTCGGGACATTACCAGTATGTGAATCCTGTTTAGAAGGAAAAATGACCAAGAGACATTTTACTAGAAAATGTATAAGAGCCAATCAACCACTTGAGCTAATACATTTGGACGTTCGCAGACCGATGAATGTAAAAGCCCGAGGAGGTTATGAATACTTCATCACATTTATTGATGATTATTCTATATATGGGTATGTTTACCTAATGCATCCAAAATCAGATACCTTTGAAAAGTTCAAAGAGTATCGTGCTGAGGTTGAGAACCAATTAGGTAAGACAATCAAAACTCTATGATCGGATCGTGGAAGAGAATACCTTGATATAGATTTCAAGGAATTCTTAGTTGAGCATGAGATAGTATCTCAGCTCACAGCGCCTGGAACACCACAGCAAAATGGTGTTGCAGAGAGGAGAAATCGGACCCTACTAGACATGATGAGATCTATGTTTAGTTATAGCTCATTACCTAGTTCATTATGGGGATATGCACTGCAAAATGCAATGCATATCCTTACTGTAGCTCCATCTATGTCTGTTCCTAAGACTCCCTTAGAGTCTTGGAATGGTCGTAAAACTAGTTTACGATATTTCCGCATATATGGGTGTCCAGCACATGTGCTGAAGAATAATAATACAAAGTTGGAGCCACGTTCTCAGGTGTGCCTATTTGTAGGATATCCTAAGGAGACTAGGGGTGGATTCTTCTATAGTCCTGATGATAACAAAGTATTTGTATCGACAAGTGCTACATTTCTAGAGGAGGACTATATGAGGGAGTTCAAACCTCGAAGTAAGGTGTTACTCGAGGAGTTACATGCTGGTTCGACCAGCACACCACCGTCAACAAAAGTTGACAAAAACATAGCACCTTCGATATATGAGAGTCAGATGCAAGTTCGTCAGAATGATCTACCACCTAGACGTAATGGGAGTGTTGTACAACAACCTGATCGCTACCTTGGGGTTGGAGAGGCACCAGTTGTCGCATCCAGTGATGGTATAGATAATTCATTGACCTATCGCAGTGCAAAGGATGATTCTAACAAAGAGGAATGGCTCAAAGCCATGAACCTAGAGATGGAGTCCATGTATTCCAACTGAGTCTGGGAACTTGTAGACTAACCTGATGGGGTGAAATCCATAGGTTGCAAGTGGATCTACAAGAGGAATAGGGGATCGGATGGGAAGGTACAGACCTTCAAGGCTAGACTAGTGGCCAAAGGTTATACCCAGAAATAGAGAGTTGACTATGAGGAAACTTTCTCGCCAGTAGCCATGCTTAAATCCATTCGCATTCTTTTATCCATTGCCGCATATTATGACTATGAAATTTGGCAAATGGATGTCAATACTGCATTCTTGAATGGAAATCTTGATGAG
This sequence comes from Zanthoxylum bungeanum, assembly GCA_019454045.1. Classification (NCBI taxonomy): domain Eukaryota; kingdom Viridiplantae; phylum Streptophyta; class Magnoliopsida; order Sapindales; family Rutaceae; genus Zanthoxylum; species Zanthoxylum bungeanum. The sequence continues at coordinate 137,106 of SKCR01015550.1, forward strand.
AGTATCTATATGATACAACTAGAGGGGTTCATCGCCCAAGGTCAAGAGCAAAAGGTTTGCAAGCTGCAAAGGTCCATTTATGGACTCAAGCATACATCTCGATCTTGGAATATAAGATTTGATACCACGATCAAGTCTTATGACTTTGAGCAGAATATTGATAAGCCTTGTGTATACAAGCGCGTCATTGACGGGAATGTGGTTTTTCTTATTTTATACGTCGATGATATTTTACTCATTGGGAATGATGTAAAGATATTATCAGACGTGAAAACCTGGCTAGCTAACCAATTCCAAATGAAAGATTTGGGAGAGACCAGTTATGTTCTTGGGATTCAGATACTTCGGGATCGCAAGAAATGACTGTTAGCTATGTCTCAGGCATCCTATGTCGACAAGATCCTTGTGCGATTTGGGATGCAGAATTCCAAGAAAGGCAATCTGCCTTATCGGCATGGAATTCATTTACCAAATGAACAGTCTCCTAAGACACCTCAAGATATTGAGGAAATGAGACATATCACATACGCCTCAGCAGTTGGTAGTCTCATGTATGCTATGTTATACACGAGACCGGACATCTGTTTTGCAGTGGGAGTAGTCAGTAGGTTTCATTCAAACCCAGGATTGGATCACTAGGTGGCTGTGAAACACATTCTCAAGTATATTAAGAGAACGGAGATTATATGCTTGTATATTCCGGTGAGGATATAATCTAAGGGGATATACAGACTCTGATTTTCAGAAAGATGTCGATTATAGGAAATCTACATCTGGATCAGTGTTCACCCTAGGTGGTGGGGCTATAGTGTGGCGGAGTATAAAGCAATCTTGCATTGCTGACTCCACCATGGAGGCTGAATATGTAGTAGCTTGTGAAGCAGCTAAGGAAACAGTCTGGCTCCATAAATTCTTGGGAGATCTGGAAGTTGTTTCAGATATGGATAGACCACTCACACTCTATTACGATAATAATGGTGAGGTGGCAAACTCCAAAGAACAAGAAGCCACAAGAGGGGAAATCATATAGAGAGGAAATTCATAGAAACCTGGCAGATCCGTTTACAAAGACCTTGTTGTTGGACAATTATGACCCATAGCATCACTATTTGTACAGAACATGGTGTTGTTGTACAAATTAACTATGTGACAAATGAAATTGCTCTTTTATCTTTTTTAATTGGATTACCAAGATATATAAATGATAAAAGTCCATATGATTAGTTCCAGATTAATAAGATATGAGACAGTATTAATCCACTAAGGTTTAATCATTAAAATATCCCTAGTAGTAGTATTATCGAGATTGGACATCGATAATGCGGAATAGACTAGAATTGCACTTGTGCGCGTTGTGGGAGCATAACGACATAGTTCTCATATATTTAAGTATTGGATACTTATGTTAAGGTTGGTGCTCAGAGCGCCAATTCCCGGTTGTATTTCTTTTGAATACTTCTATAAAACATTATTATTATGAATAATATATGCAGTTTCTATAATTAATCTATCTTTATATATGGTAAAGACGTAATGACCTTAGAATGATTAGTCATGGTATTGTTGCAAAAGCGTCGCAACTGACATTGAGTAGTATCATAACGTTGTCATTCTCAGACAGTTCCTGGTCAAGGTTTACACTACTTGGTCATTAAAGTAAACCCGTTGAGACTGGTACATGTCGTATATTGGAATATATGATTCCAATGGTTTCTCAATGAACCATTAGTCTTGGAGACTAGTATAGACGTGTGGGTGTTATAGCGGATAAACACTGAACGACTCACCGAAGATTCTTAATGGATGGTAACCGACGTCAATAAGAATCTTCTCGGGTTGAGTAGCACTTGTGATTCTTAGACTTGAGATGCCATTGTGGGCACATGAGACATCTTCTACACTTAGATGACAGTCACGTCACCGATCTATTTAGATCAGACCTCCGCCTGTTCGTTGGGTGTAGATAGATCCTCAGGGTTCCTATGTGTATCAAGATAAGATCGTCAGTTCTGTGTAACAGAGCATAGGTAGTCCTATGATTAGCAATCAGATAAAACCATGGGCCCGTGGTAAAGTTTAGAAGCTAGTTCTAACATTCTTTTGAGATTGCTAATAGAATAGTCGACTGGATAATCCCCATAGAGATTTGACGTTTACATCTATATCTCTGGGATTATTCCGGATACCTGTGACGGAGGAATTATACATTTTCCATGACCTCGACCTGTATGATTCAGCGAGTTTATCCGTGGTCGTCATAATTTACGGGTGGTAAATTATGGACACGAAATTGGATTTCGTGACGGATATGTCTTGAATCTAGAGAGTCTCACTAATGAAATATACTTGTAGAGCCCTAGGGCAACATATATAAATAAATTGATTATTTATAAAGTCGTTTAAAGGTTAAACGCAAAATACATGTGATGGGACCCGATAGTCATTTCCTTAATTTTTTGTGTATTTGCATTCAATACTTGATTAATTCAAATACACATTAATTAATTGTCAAAATGAGATATTTGACTAATATCATAAATGAATATATGTATTTAATATTTAATGTAATTATTATACATATATTTAATATATTTGTATTTAATTAATTAATTGATTATTTATTGTTAAATGATTAAATTAATTAAAGTATAGATATTTTAAAGTTATGATATTTGTTTTAATGGCTAAGTTGAAAATGTTGACTTGGTTGAATTATCAGTAAAATGTAATGATCATTTAATCAAGTTGCAAGTTGAAATTCAAATGAAATTAAAACAAATTTCTTGTTAATTTCCTTTGGCAATTTTCAGCCAAGGCAAAAAATACACAAGTATATATTGTTTTGTTTCATTTAGGGTTAATAACCTTTTCACACTTTACCTAAAACTCCATTGAAAGAAGACATAGAAGCTTGAGAGAAAGAAAAGCCAAAACAAGGAAAAGCTTGGAATTTAGTAAGTATTTCCAACTTGCCATTAGAGAGAAAAATGTTCCTCTTGTTGTGGTCTCTCATCTTGTGATGTTCTTATGTTTTTCTATTTTTATTCTATGTATTTTTGGAGAATGGAAGTTTTTCGAAAGGGTTGAGCATGTATAAAGATCATAGAATGTTACTAATGAGTTAATAAGTATTCTATTGATGGTTTAAGAAACTAGTTGCCATTCTAGAGTTATTGACCCACTCTTAGATGACCTAGAATTGTTCTATAATTATTTCATTGTGGTGAGGCTTGTAATGGTGTTTTAGAAACTTGTTTTAAGTGTTGGTTTCAAGTTTCTGACCTTGTACCACCTTTTGGCTTTTCATTTATGTTGAGTATTTGGATTTGTATATGATGCATGTAAAATACTCTTCTGTTTGACTGTGGTCGGCACTAATGTGGTCGGACCTCGTCTGGTCGGACCTAATGTGGTCGGCACTTATGTGGTCGGACCTAATGTGGTCGGCACTTATGTGGTCGGACCTCGTCTGGTCGGACCTAATGTGGTCGGCACTTATGTGGTCGGACCTCGTCTGGTCGCACCTAATGTGGTCGGCACTAATGTGGTCGGACCTCGTCTGGTCGCACCTAATGTGGTCGGCACTAATGTGGTCGGCACCTCGTCTGGTCGCACCTAATGTGGTCGGCACAAAGGCCTTTTGTGGTCGGATTATTACTTCATCTGATTGGATCATACACATGAGTAATTAATTTTGGGTTAGGTGAAATCCGAATAGATTATTCATATTAGATATTGAATATTCTACTCGGTATTTTGAAAAAGTTTTGAAATACGATTTCAGCTCGACCCAAGTTTCCGTTGCGCCCGACCCGAGATCCCCTACAAAATGGTATCAGAGCGAGTCTGATTCTAGGCCCCCTAAAATGATTAGCCTTAATTAAATCAATGTTTAATCATGTTATCTTGAGTTTATAATGCTTATTATAATCTACTTTGGTTAGATTTAGGGCGTATGACACTTAACGGAAAATCCCTAATTAATAAGGTTTAAATTTAATTATGTATTTGATGCATGTTATATGGTCCGTCTTGTCAATACAGTTTATGAATATTTCTCCGTGACTACATCCGAGACCGTGCCTCTACTGTGAGGGTGTAGCCGATAGAGATTTATTTATACCAGATGTATATTAGATACTAGATAAATTCAATCGAAAGCGGAATCCTGAACGTGCCCTAGCTGTCAGGGTTACGCAAGTAACTTGAGTTTATCATTGACGAGTTTAACCTTGGTACGTCTCCTTGTGGGCCTGCCTTAGCAGCGACAACGAGAAACGACCAGGACCGGAAAACCAATGAGTCATTAGTGAATGATTGACAAATGAGTTGTCTACCTGATGAATATACGTAGGCGAGACCGTGCCTCTGCTGTGAGCTAAAATATATTCACGGGATCCACTTTTCACTATTTGTATTTAATTTAATTATTAAATCTTTGTATTCTGTTTGGGGATTACAGTATTGCATGATTTAGTGGGAGGGGCATTTTTAGATTAAAAATCCATGATCTAGTTTATGCTTTTGATATTATATGAAACTGCTTAATTTCTGCTAACCGTTTTTCGTGATCTATATGATAGATTTGCGATGGCGGCACAATCCACAAATCAGTTTGCGCGTATGCTTGATGCGAACAAACTTAAAGGCGCTGAGAACTTCGCTGAATGGGAATTGGATTTGAGGATTGTCCTCGATTCCGAAAAGCTGGGATATGTTCTTGAGGGTCTGTTGCCCCTTGCTGTGGTTGCGGATGCTACGGAGGAGGAACGCCAAGTTTATGAAACTTGGAAGGATGATGATTTAGGATTAAATCATACATCCTTAGTTCACTGTCTCCGAAACTCAAGAAACAATACTATGGTATGCTAGATCCTATAGTATGATGACGTGATTGAGACAATCGTTTGAGAACCAAGAACAAGTGATTGTTCACAAAGTCGCAATGGAACTGTTCCATGCGCGTCTGATGAGGGGCAAGATGTTAGCCCACATGTTCTTCAGATGATCGATTTGATCGATCAGTTGAGGCAAAATCTCATATTGAATGACATTCTCGGTAGGAGTATCATTCTTGGTTCGCTTCCAGCTTCATATCACCAGTTCGTGATGTACTTCAACATGAATGGGACTGTCTGTACCTACCAGGAGCTACATAGTATGTTGCTCACGGCAGAAGAGGACTTTAAGAAGGGAGTACCGACTCGCCCTCCTAGAACTACTTCTCTTTCTGCTTCTTCCCAAGGATGGTCCAAGGGAAAGAAGAAGAAATGAAAGAAGAAGAAGGCTTTTGGTCCTCAATAACAGGCGAAGATTGCTAAGCCCAAGAGGGCTTCTGAAGACAAATGCCACCACTGCGGCAAAGTCGGGCATTGGAAAAGGAACTGTCCTGATTACATCGCCCAGTTGAGGAGAGATAGAGCATCTACATCAGGTACATTTATTTTTCCAGTTATTGATTTATCTTTGGCTTGTGAAGCCATTACATCCAGCTGGATTTTAGATTCTGCTTGTCCCATTCACATTTGCAATTCGTTGCAGGTGATGAAGGAAGTAGTAGAAGACTGAAGCCTGGAAGAGATGCAGTTACGATTCGGGAGTGGAGACTTTGGATGCAGTTGCAGTGGGAGTATGCGAGATCTCATTGCCGAATGGGACACTTTTGTTATATCACTGTCATTTTGTACCTGGATTTGTAGCTAATATTATATCTCTTTTGTATAGATACAGAAGGTTATCGTATTAATAGTAAGAACAGTTTTTATATTTATATGATAAAAGTAATATTCAGATCCTTTGTTGTCCAAACCAGCATGGTCATTATACATTGCAAACTTCAAAAGATATTTTAAATACTGGAGTTAATAAACGTAGTTTACCTATAATTAATAATACTGAACTTTGGCATATGCGGCTGGGTCACATAGGCGTTAAATGCCTTACCCCAATTGGTTAGGAATGGTTTGATACCAGATCTTACAATTGAATCCTATCCAACTTGTGAATCCTGTATTCAGGGTAAGATGACCAAAGTCCCATTTTCTGGTGTTGGACACCGCGCCGCTAACTTACTGGAACTCGTACATTCTGATGTATGTGGTCCACTAAGTCAGACTGCTCACAGTGGTTATTCGTACTTCGTTACCTTTACCGATGATCTGTCACTGTACGGTTATGTCTATTTGATGCGACATAAATCGGAAACCTTTGAAAAGTTCAAAGAGTTCCGAAATGAAGTAGAAAAACAAACTGGGAAATATATTAAATGCCTTCGATCTGATCGAGGCGGCGAATATATGAGTGGTGAGTTCATGGATTATATGAAGGAGAATGAGATTCTCGCTGAATATACTCCTCCAGGTACTCCACAGCACAATGGAGTGTCTGAGAGGAGAAATCAGACTTTATTGGATATGGTCCGATCAATGTTGAGTTTCACAGATTTGCCCTATTACTTATGGGGCTACTCTCTCTTAACAGCCGCACATCTTTTGAACAAGATTCCTTCAAAAGCTGTTCCTACGACTCCGTATCAGATATGGTTCGGTAGGAAACCAAATCTTAATTATATTAAGGTTTGGGGTTGTCCTACCAATGTCAGGGTGACTCAGCAAGATAAGTTTTCGCCTCGAGGGCAAAAGTTTAGGTTTGTTGGATATCCTTCGAATACGAGGGGATATCTGTTCTATGATACCGAGCATCGAAATGTGTTCGTAGCTCGCTTCGTAAAATTTCTAGAAGTAGAATTTTTGTCAGAAGATGGTAATCATAGACAGGTTGAGCTTGATGAAGTCCAACCTGAAAACAACGAACCAACGGAGGAACCTGAAGTTCAAGTAGATGAAGGACCTTCAACACACACACTCCGTAGGTCGGAAAGGGTATCTAGACCTCCTGAACGCTTGTATTTGATACAAGAAAAGAGTCTGGATGTTCTCTTAGTTGAAGAGACAGATCCTTTCACCTATAGAGAATCGATGTTGGACATCGATTCCGTGAAATGGCAAAGTGCCATGAAATCCGAGATAGACTCAATGCATGAGAATCAAGTTTGGGACTTGGTTCCGCTTCCCGAAGGAATTGTTCCTATCGGTTGTAAATGGGTTTACAAGAGGAAGCGCGGGCCTGACAGTAAGGTTGAGACTTACAAGGCCCGACTGGTAGCAAAAGGTTTCACGCAGCGACCTGGCGTCGACTACGATGAAACTTTTTCGCCGGTAGCAATGCTTAAGTCTATTCGGATTTTGCTTTCTATAGCTGCGTATCATGACTACGAGATTTGGCAAATGGATGTCAGAACGGATTTCTAAATGGATTTCTTGATGAAGAAATCTATATGGAACAGCCGAAGGTTTTGCGTCCAGTGAAAACTCGAACATGGTATGTAAGCTTAAGAAGTCCATTTATGGACTTAAACAAGCTTCACGAAGTTGGAATCTTTGATTCGACGAGATTATTAGATCGTCTGGTTTCTCAAGAATTCGGAAGAATCCTGTGTGTATCAGAAGGCCAGTGGGAGCATGGTCGTATTTTTAGTCCTATATGTTGATGACATCCTCATCATTGGGAATGATTTAGGTATGTTACAAAGCGTCAAAGCATACCTCTGTAAGAATTTCTCCATGAAGGACCTGGGAGAAGCTTCCTATGTTTTAGGGATAAAACTCTATATAGAGAGACAAAGGAGGCTGATTGGGTTTATCCCAATCAACGTACATAGATAAGATCTTGGAACGGTATAGTTTTGGTAACTGTAAGACAGCAAACATACCGTTCAGACATGGGATTCATCTTTCTAAGAAGATGTGTCCACAAACAGAAGATGAGAAGGTTAGAATGTCTAACCAACCTTATGCTTCGTGTTTGGGTAGCATAATGTATGCCATGTTATGTACGAGGCCTGATATCAGCTTCGTTGTTAGCGTAACTAGTCGATATCAGTCCAATCCAGGTAATGACCATTGGATAGCCATTAAACATATCCTAAGTATCTTAAAGGTACCAAGGATAAGTTAATAATTTATGGAGGAAACGAACTGCAGGTTAATGGGTATACAGACTCTGATTTCCAATCGGATCCCGATGATAGAAAGTCTACATCTGGATTGTCTTTACCCTTAACGGAGGTGCAGTTTGTTGGAAGAGTTCCAAACAGGGATCGACAGCTGATTCCACCACTGACCGAGGCGGAATATATTGCAGCTTCTGAAGCTGCAAAAGAGGTTGTGTGGATAATAACTTTATCACAGAATTGGGAGTTGTCCCAAGTATCAGAATGCGATTCCGTTATACTGTGATAATACTGGAGCCATTGCGCAAGCAAAGGAACCGAGGGCGCATCAGAAGTCGAAGCATGTGGAATGCAAGTACCACATCATTCGAGAGATTATGTCGCGAGGGGATATTGTCGTGTGCAAGTTACCAAGTGAAGATAATGTAGCAGACCCGCTGACAAAGGCCATACCTCCGAAGCTGTTTGATAAACACGTGGAGTCGATGGGTATTAGATACAATCGTTATTGGCACTAGAGCAAGTGGGAGATTTTGTTGGGGTTGGTGCTCAGAGCGCCAATTCCCGGTTGTATTTCTTTTGAATACTTCTGTAAAACATTATTATTATGAATAATATATGCAGTTTCTATAATATAATCTATCTTTATATATGGTAAAGACGTAATGACCTTAGAATGATTAGTCATGGTACTTTTGCAAAAGCGTCGCAACTGACATTGAGTAGTATCATGACGTTGTCATTCTCAGACAGTTTCTGGTCAAGGTTTACACTACTTGGTCAGTAAAGTAAACCCGTTGAGACCGGTACATGTCGTATATTGGAATATATGATTCCAATGTTTCTCAATGAACCATTAGTCTTGGAGACTAGTATAGACGTGTGGGTGTTTATAGCGGATAAACACTGAACGACTCACCGAAGATTCTTAATAGATGGTACACCAACGTCAATAAGAATCTTCTCGGGTTGAGTAGCACTTGTGATTCTTAGACTTGAGATGCCATTGTGGGCACATGAGACATCTTCTACACTTAGATGACAGTCACGTCACCGATCTATTTAGATCAGACCTCCGCCTGTTCTTGGGTGTAGAGATCCTCAGGGTGTCCTATGTGTATCAAGATAAGATCCGTCAGTTCTGTGTAACAGAGCATAGGTAGTCCATATGATTAGCAATCAGATAAAACCATGGGCCCGTGGTAAAGTTTAGAAGCTAGTTCTAAACATTCTTTTGAGATTGCTAATAGAATAGTCGACTGGATAATCCCCATAGAGATTTGACGTTTACATCTATATCTCTGGGATATATCCGGATACCTATGACGGAGGAATTATACATTTTCCATGACCTCGACCTGTATGATTCAGCGAGTTTATCCGTGGTCGTCATAATTTACGGGTGGATAAATTATGGACACAAATTGGATTTCGTGACGGATATGTCTGAATCTAGAGAGTCTCACTAATGAAATATACTTGTAGAGCCCTAGGGCAACATATTAAATAATATTGATTATTTATAAAGTCGTTAAAGGTTAAACGCAAAATACATGTGATGGAACCCGATAGTCATTTCCTTAATTTTTTGTGTATTTGCATTCAATACTTGATTAATTCAAATACACATTAATTAATTATCAAAATGAGATATTTGACTAATATCATAAATGAATATATGTATTTAATATTTAATGTAAATTTATACATATATTTAATATATTTGTATTTAATTAATTAATTGATTATTTAATTGTTAAATGATTAAATTAATTAAAGTATAGATATTTTAAAGTTATGATATTTGTTTTAATGGCTAAGTTGAAATTGTTGACTTGGTTGAATTTATCAGTAAAATGTAATGATCATTTAATCAAGTTGCAAGTTGAAATTCAAATGAAATTAAAACAAATTTCTTGTTTATTTTCCTTTGGCAATTTTCGGCCAAGGCAAAAAATACACAAGTATATATTGTTTTGTTTCATTTAGGGTTTAATAACCTTTTCACACTTTACCTAAAACTCCATTGAAAGAAGACATAGAAGCTTGAGAGAAAGAAAAGCAAAAACAAGGAAAAGCTTGGAATTTAGTAAGTATTTCCAACTTGCCATTAGAGAGAAAAATGTTCCTCTTGTTGTGGTTTTCATCTTGTGATGTTCTTATGATGCATGTAAAATACTCTTCTGTTTGACTGTGGTCGGCACTAATGTGGTCGGACCTCGTCTGGTCGGACCTAATATGATCGGCACTTATGTGGTCGGACCTAATGTGGTCGGCACTTATGTGGTCGGACCTCGTCTGGTCGGACCTAATGTGGTCGGTACTTATGTGGTCAGACCTCGTCTGGTCGGACCTAATGTGGTCGGCACTAATGTGGTCGGACCTCGTCTGGTCGCACCTAATATGGTCGGCACAAAGGGCCTTTTGTGGTCGGATTATTACTTCATCTGATTGGATCATACACATGAGTAATTAATTTTGGGTTTAGGTGAAATCTGAATAGATTATTCATATTAGATATTGAATATTCTACTCGGTATTTTGAAAAAGTTTTGAAATACGATTTCAGCTCGACCCAAGTTTCCGCTGCGCCCGACCCGAGAATCCCCTACAACTTATGCAAGTATGATAGGAGGTTGTGTTTACCGATGGTACGGAAACAGCTTCGCTCTGGATAGACCCCTCGGAATTCCATTGGTAGTATGACTATGTGTCTATGGAAGTCCGAATCAGGGTAGGTGTATTTGGTCTTAACCTGAGACTTACATCGTTAATACTTGCGACAATCAATATACTTTGGTTTTAGTCGTCCGGGGCTTTAACAGGTTCCGTGTACGCCTCTTCTGGGTAAATCGAGAATCGTAGTGTATTGGGTGTGATGTCAAGATGGAAGTATCACTCCAATCATATGGAGATGATGATCACGCAGGATACAGAACTAGTACTCTTTAGTACTGCAGTCATCGGGATAATATGACTAGGTCATGGTTATCCGATTATAGAGACTAAAAAACCAGAGATCCGATATATGCTTTGTACGGGGTAGACACAATTCCAGCCCCAGGCCTAGCATGTGACATCCGATGCTGAATCCCAATACGCAATACTTCGTATACTACGCTTGACATAGATTATATAATCTTTTAAGAATATTTCTGGAGAATTGGGTAGGCACGGTGCTTTGCTAGAAGCCAACCATGTCTTGTAAATCGGTAAAAACGTAGTAAAAGGTACGTACGTGTTCGGATAGTCCGACGACCGGATTTACTACCAACATATCCAGGGATCTCATGGGTCGCTTCCCGAAGATTCACCGATGACGTATGACTCGCACATAATTAATATGGGATTAATTATAAGAGAGAGAAAATTAATCTAGGATTAATTACGGAGATATTTTATCTGGGATAAAATACTATTTAAAGAGAGAGAACGATTAATTCAGAATTAATCGATAAAATAATATATTCAATATATTAAACGAAATTAGATTTCGACGCAGAATTAAAATTAGATTTTAATTCGGGCGAACGAGTTAATTTAGAATTAATTCGCTAGCGACGTGAATATTAATTTTTCTAGGCATTATTATTTAATTAAATTTGATTTAATTACGTCGCAACGGAAAATTCGTTAATTCGGAATTAGCGAACCCGAGCTTGGGAGGGTTTGCGGGCCCACTCGGATTTTGAATTCAAGTGGGGCCCACAAGTCACATCACTAGTCATTCATTCACCTTTATGGTGATGGAAGTTGGTGTAGGAAATGATGGAAACTTGTTTTACACTCCAAGTTGGTAATGATGGAAGTTTATTACCAAATGTTTGGTATATCTTGAATTTGATTTTTTTAAATCAAATTACACAAGTAAAACACACATCTTCCTTCTTCTCTCTCTCTCCTTCACGGCAATAGCCATTTTTTCTCTCAAAATTCTTGGCTTGGCCGAGACATATACAAGGATAGGAAACAATTTGTTGCAAATTTTTCCAAGTGCTAGCACACTAAAGAGATCATTCAAATGTGATAGAGAAAACCATTCATGAGCATGGAATCAACACTCAAAGCTTGGAGCTTGAAGATCCACACAATGAGGGGTTGGCCGAAACTCATGAAGAATTTTTTTTTTGTTCATCGCATCCAAAAACCGATCAAAGTGAGTATTTCCACTACTTTACTTTGTTGTATTCGCACATTTCATTGCTTAATTTGATCTTGGTTTGACCTAGAAAACCCAACAATGGTATCAGAGCGGTTATTAAGCATGAAATTGAATTTAGGGTAAAATTTGGGTAAATTTGATTTGAGCATGATTTAACCAAATTGTTTGTTTGAGCATGCTTGTATATGGATAACTTGGAGTTATATGTGATCAATTTGATGAAAATTGAATTGGATTAATTTTCCCCAATTATTTTGGCTTGGCTAAATATGTTATATGCCCTAAGTCATGGTATTTTTTATTTTTTTGATCATTGGATGAGTTAAAGACTTGGGAAAAATTGATTAATGATTTAATTGGATTGAAATCGAAATCGGTTTATAAAACACCAAAATGCCGTGAGCTTCAAAGCATGAAATGAGATGATTTTTTGTTTCAATAATGTTGGACATGTGTTGAACAAATTATAGCATGATTAATTGGATTAAATTGATATTTTGGAAATGTTAATTTAGATAATTAATTAGTGAAATACACTTTAATTTATTAAATTATGATATTAGAATATTGGAATTTAATTAGTTGGGCTAAATTTGGAATTGGGCTAAAAATGTTGTATTTGGGCTTATTGGGCTTGGTTGGGCCAAGTTTGGTTTAGGTTAATTGGTTTGATCCAATTGGGCCTAAAACCATTTCCATAAAGTCCAAATTAAATATTTAATTGGGCTTAATGGGCCTAAATTGATTTTTGGTAAAGGGTGATTCCTTATTGGGCTTTGGTTGCCAAAGTCCATGCCTTATAAATTAATTGAAAGCCCATTGGACTTTAATTAAATTGACATTCGATGTTAATTGGGCTTTGAGACCCGTTAAGATTAGATTTAGAATCTAAGTCGCAAAGGCTCATTAATAAAGTGTAATTATTTAATTTGGAATTAAATAAAGAATTATTATTGAATACAAATTAAATTGGATTTAATATTGTAGTTTAATATAATTCAGAATTCGTACTTTGAGTACTTATTCTTAAACGAGTTGGACTCGCGCAAATCAAATCGTTGTTTGAACATTAGATGGTAATTAATTTCAGATTAATTAATTGGATTAGATTGATTGATAACATGCTTTGTGTGAATACTTGGATGTGATGTATGAATAATGTATATTGGATGGATATTAGAAGGGTGAGGACAATTTTGGAAATTGTTGTAATAAATTTAGAATTTATTAAATTGGACCTGCGTGTCCAGCCTATTACCTCTTGATTCATTGTATTTCTCTTCTCACTTATTCCCCTCAATGTAAATGAGGTTTCTTTTGAGGTGTTATGTAATTGGGTAGAAGTAAGATTTGTGCTAGCGGGAGAGAGGAAAGTGAGAGATTTGTTCAAGGAACAAAATGTTTTAAATATCCATCCGCATATCATTATTAATTTATTTATCGCGCCTTATTATGCTTTTAGAATGCATGCTTAAGGGTGTATGATGAGACCTAATCAAAGATAATTAATTGGTTGCCAATTACGCGAAAAACCCTCAACAAATATTAAGCGTTTTTCCTTCCATTGAATGATTCATTCTCAAGAACCAAGATTGGCACTGGTTTGTTGGCCAAAGTCAAGACCTTTGTCCACAAGGATGTGTTTGAATCATGAAGGCTTTGTTCCATATCGCATGTCTTGTCCAAGTTGTGATTTGTTGGCCAAAGTCAAGATCACTTCTTGTCCATCGACATCGATTACGAAGCTTTCCAAGGTCAATGGGTCCCGCTTAACTGGAATAATTAAGTTTGTTGTGCCAAAGCCAAGGCTTAGTTGATTCAGATGAAAAAGGATAGGGAATATATCGGATATATTGGCATATATTAGATATATGTTTCGGACTTGGATGTCCACCTACTGGATCTAGGAATTGGATGAGATCCAATATCCTGACCTTCATCTGGTTCAGTCGACTGGGAACATTCTCAATGGCTCATGTAGAGTCAAGTTGAAGACGTGGCCTTCATCTGGTCTAGAAGACATTGTAGACTCCCCTGGTCATTTGACCCGTAGTATAGGGATTATCCTGACCTTCACCAGGTTCGATCGACTGGGAACATTCTCCATTGGCTCAAATGGAGCCAAGTTCAATACCTGGCCCTCAGCTGGTCCAGACGACATTAGAGACGTCTACACAACCTGATCAAACCCCAAAATTTGACATATTACTCTCCAAGTCAAAAAATTTTTGACTTAAAGAGTAGGGAACAAACTGTAAGGGCCAAATTTGGACCCAAGGGTAAAATCATCCAAATCCAACACCAAATAAAGCCCAAAGACATAGACCCAGTCATAATAACACACATTATTAAATTATGATAAAAACATCGGCTTAAGGACGAACTCCTTCTCCAACAAATACCAACTTCACATGTAGATTATCTTTCCTCATTGAAAGCAGAGACATCGAACGTGCTGTGGGACTCATGCCAACTAATGAAGTCATCTTTTCTTTACCTATAAAATGGTAATACAATTCACAGAATATGAGGGAAGTCTGAGCTCTCAAACTTGAGCTCCTAAAGCTTCATACTCTCTAAACACCGGCTATCGCCCTCACGGCAATCAACAGAAGTCAAGGTAACTTCCGACCTTGTTCTTCTATTATTTATAGCTCATTTCATACTACTGACTTGAGCGTCGGAGTGCCCCCGGCACCCACCACACCGATGGGTAGTCTACTCCCGCTCACTCTACCTTTGTCTTGCAGGATCGCTAGTGCCCACAACCTACAAATTCTCGATTGTGGACCTCGGCCGAAAACCAGCATCCACACTAGGATCCCGTTAAATAACACACAACCTTGACTTTGGCCAACAAGCTGTCTGATATTTAACTAGGTAGATCTCTCCCGTACTACGGGTCAAAGGACCAGTGGAGTCTACAATGTCTTCTAGACCAGATGAAGGCCACGTCTTCAACTTGACTCTACATGAGCCATTGGGAATGTTCCCAGTCGACTAAACCAGATGAAGGTCAGGATAATCCCATACTACTGGTCAAAGGACCAGGGGAGTCTACAATGTCTTCTGAACCAGATGAAGGCCGCGTCTTCAACTTGACTCTAGATGAGCCAATAGGGAATGTTCCCAGTCGACTGAACCTGGTGAAGGTCAGGATAATCCCCATACTACGGGTCAAAAGACCAGGGGAGTCTACAATGTCTTCTATACCAGATGAAGGCAAGGTCTTCAACTTAACTCTACATGAGCCATGGGGAATGTTCCCAGTCGACTGAACCTTGTGAAGGTCAGGATAATCCCCATACTACGGGTCAAAGGACCAGGGGAGTCTACAATGTCTTCTGGACCAGATGATGGCCAGGTCTTTAACTTGACTCTACATGAGCCATGGGGAATGTTTCCAGTCGACTGAACCAGATGAAGGTCAGGATAATCCCATACTACGGGTCCAGAGACCGGGGGTCATACATGTCGTCTGAACCAGATGAAGGCCAGGTCTTGAACTTTACTCTATTTGAGCCAATGGGGAATGTTCCCAGTCGACTGAACCTGGTGAAGATCAGGATAATCCCCATACTACGGGTCAAAGGACCAGTGGAGTCTACAATGTCTTCTGGACCAGATGAAGGCCAGGTCTTCAACTTGACTCTACTTGAGCCAATGGGGAATGTTCCCAGTCGACTGAACCTGGTGAAGGTCAGGATAATCCCCATACTACGGGTCAAAGGACCAGGGGAGTCTACAATGTCTTCTGGACCAGATGACGGTCAGGTCTTTAACTTGACTCTGCATGAGCCATGGGGAATGTTCCCAGTCGACTGAACCAGATGAAGGTCAGGATAATCCCCATACTACGGGTCCAAAGACCAGGGGAGTTTTCAATGTCGTCTGGACCAGATGAAGGCCAGGTCTTGAACTTGACTCCATTTGAGCCAATGGGGAATGTTCCCAGTCGACTGAACCAGATGAAGGTCAGGATAATGGGTATATTGTCGAATGAGTTCATCAACAGGTTCCAAGATATAGGCGTGTAGATGTTGACTGGGATGAACATCAAGTCTCAAGTCATAACTATGTGTGGTATCTATGACAATTCCCAAGCTATATATTACATGATGTCGGCTGGGATTCATATCATGTCTCAAGATATGCAAGTGTACTAACTATAACAATCCCCAAACTACATACTAGATGATGTCGGCTGGGATCATCAATAAGTCCCAAACTATAGACGTGTAGTGTCGATTGAGATCAATGTTACGGCCCAAGCTACACGTTGAGATGTTAACTAGGTAATTCTTAATTAGTCTCAAGTCAATGAGGTGTTGTGTCGACTGGATTTTCTTTAAGCCCCGAGCTACACATGTAGATCTCAAATAAGACACACATCAAACATCAAGTCATACATGTATAAGATCCACAACAAGTCACAAGCTACGCACATGTAGATGTCGATTGGGACAGACACCAAGCATCAAGCCATACATGCATAGGATCCACAACAAGTCCCAAGCTACACACATGTAGATGTCGATTGGGACAGACACCAAGCATCAAGCCATACATGCATAGGATCCACAACAAATCACAAGCTACACACATGGCGATGTCGAATGTACTATAGGCTTATCTGGTAGTGTCGAACGGAACATATTCACATAAATTCCTCACATGCATGTCAACTGGAGTATCATCAGGCCAATTCCTCACACTCATGTCGACTGGAGTAGCATCACGCCAATTCCTCACATGCATGTCGACTCAAGTATCATCATGCCAATTCCTCACATGCATGTCGACAGGAGTATCATCACGCCAAATCCTCACATACATGTCGACAGGAGTATCATCACGCCAAATCCTCACATGCATGTCGACTGGAGTATCGTCACGCCAATTCTGCATATATGTAGTGTCGAGTAGGATGACATTCCCAAGTCTTCATTCATGTATTGTCGACTGGGACGTCCTCCTCAATTTGAGTCTTCATGGCATCATCATATGGGGTGAATGGTTGGAAATGTGGTCTCCTGAGGGACGCGCCTTGATCCTTTCACGTAGTCTGGAGGAGATGAAGAACTTTTCATGTAGACAGAAGGAGATGGCAATCCTTCCACGTCCTCTGAATGGGATGAAAATCCTATTAGCATCGTCTGAAGTAGACGACACAACTTTCATGACGTATGAAGAAGATTGAGATTTATCCATGTCGTCTGAAGAAAATAACTATCCACTCATGTCATCTTTCACGTCGGCTGGAATGGATGGCATTCCATCAATGATAATTTTCCCATGTTGTCCTGATGTAGTGACAATCCATCCATGTAGTATGGATTGATGCTTTATAGGGAAAGAGTGTTGATGTTATCCAGACTCAGCTTTTTCTTATTGATAGTTTGACTGCAGGTAGACTGGAGAGAATTACTCCAACATTTCATTTCACATTGAAGATGTGACTTGTCGTGATTGGTCAGCTGGAGAAATATGATGGCTTCTTTGTTGATTAAATGGATAGTCGTCTGATGGTGGATTTTCACTTTCCATATTCTTGAATGCTTCTAAGAAATTGGGTTGATAAGATAGTTGAAAAGAGTTGTAGCCTCACGCCTTTGGGAGGTTGAAGAAGTCTATTCCATTGCTTTTGAATTAATATTAGAGCTTTATATGGTTAGACTTTCATCTTCCAATGATCGTATATGTTCTTGTAGAGCGGTTAATTGTGAGGCCATGTGATCTGATATTTGTTTGTTGCTTGAAGCCATGAGTAGTTGTGTTTTAGGAATCGTAGACTGTGAAATCTTTGCCTGCTTTGAATCGCTAGGGCCCCACGGTGGGCGCCAAATTGTGGATGCTGGTTTTCGGCCGAGGTCCACAATCGAGAATTTATAGGTTGGGGGCACTAGCGATCCTGCAAGACAAAGGTAGAGTGAGCGATAGTAGACTACCCACCGGTGTGGTGGGTGCCGGGGGCACTCCGATGCTCAAGTCAGTAGTATGAAATGAGCTGTAAATAATAGAAGAACAAGGTCAGAAGTTACCTTGACTTCTGTTGATTGCCGTGAGGGCGATAGCCGCTGTTTAGAGAGTATGAAGCTTTAGGAGCTCAAGTTTGAGAGCTCAGACTTCCCTCATATTCTGTGAATTGTATTACCATTTTATAGGTAAAGAAAAGATGACTTCATTAGTTGGCATGAGTCCCACAGCACGTTCGATGTCTCTGCTTTCAGTGAGGAAAGATAATCTACATGTGAAGTTGGTATTTGTTGGAGAAGGAGTTCGTCCTTAAGCCGATGTTTTTATCATAATTTAATAATGTGTGTTATTATGGGCCGGGTCTATGTCTTTGGACTTTATTTGGTGTTGGATTTGGATGATTTTACCCTTGGGTCCAAATTTGGCCCTTACACCTAGCCCACTAGAAAACTAGGTTTCCCGAGTACTCCACAGAGGGTTAGAGGCTCACCGAAAAATAGTGGGAGGCAAGTATTAAATTTGCAATTTCGTTTAGATACTTGCCAATACGCATTCATTTCAATTTTTCGTCATTAATTTAAATATATATTAGTTGGACTAATATTTAATTGTTGTTTTAATTAAACAGTTGGACTGTATTCAAACTACTTCAAATTATAGTTGATTATATAATTGGATTATAGTAATCAATATATTTGAATTTAACCAATCAAATTATAGTTGATTATATAGTTAGACTATAGTAATCATTATATTCAATTGTACCCGAAATAGTTGATTGAATAGTTAGACTATTGGAATCAAGATAACTGAAGATTAGCGTTTAAAACATAAACCTGGGTGAAAATGTCTTTAAGCGGCTTTAATTTTCAAAATGGGAATAGAACCTCAGGATAGTCCTGGGAACTGAGAGGTTATTCTATTTTATAGAGTGACATCTCGGGCCTGAGCCCAGAGTTGAGCAAATGGTAGAACATGATCTTTGGAAGATTCATATGATGATAACTTTAGTGCTCAATCCATTATGCTTAATGCAATGACACTTTAATTCCATCGTCAGACTAAAGGATTAGATCATTATAACATGATGATGAAATTAAAGATCTTCATAGATCTATTCTTAGATCTTAGAAGTATAAATTGCAAAAGAAGCTCTTTCGCTCATGAATGTCAGAGAGTACATCTATCGAGCACTAGGTGTCGCAGATGATTGCTGACACCGATCAGCTAGGTTAGCTGGGCATTACCTACGTGGTCGAGACTGCCAAAGATTTGATCTTATAGTCTCTACCCGAAAGCTGCGGCAGGTTCATAATGAACCAAGAGTAAACTCTTGGAGAGTTGATGGCTATGCTCAAGAAGCAGAGCTAGAGCTTCTAAAAGGGGCAAAGGAAAAATCATCACAGTCTTCTTGGAAGACAAAGGACATATCCCAAGATGTCTGCCTAAACTGTGGCAAACGGGGTCACTGGAAGCGTGACTGCCGTATGGACAAGGCATACATGAAGGAAGTGAAGAGGGGCAAGGCTCCGACTTCAGGTATGTTTGTTATAAACATGTCCACTGTTGGTTTTAAAATTGGATTTTGATACTAAGTATGGTACATGAAATATATATACTGATGTACGGGATCTGCTGATAAGCAGGAGACTGACTTCAGATGAGATTGACCTGCGAGTCGAAAACGGGACGAGAGTCGCTGTTTTAACCGTAGAAACCTAAGTTTAGGAACTACCCTTTGGGCATATACTTAAATTAGGAAACTGTTAAAATGTACCTATTTTGACTAGAAACATTATCTCTATATCTAGTATAACTAGTTACGAGTATACCTTTATATTCTAGAACACTAAGTGTTTATTTTATAAAGATGATATTGAGATAAACACATTAGATGTGAATAACAGTATTTATATTTTGAATGTAAATGAATCTCATACATATGACATGACAAACAAATAGCTCAAACTGATTTAATCAGATAAGACTTATTTGTAGCATTGTTGTCTGGGACACATAAACAAGACTCGTATATCCACACTTTTGAAGAGTGGATACTAGGACGGATTTGATTCTAATTCAAATAATGTCTAAGAATCTAGTTTATTAGGCAAGGTGCCTAAAATACCTTTTAATTGGTAAAAGTACAAGTGCCACTGATCTGTTAGCCCTCGTTCATAGTGACGTAAGTGGGCCCATGTCTAGCTAGGCTAGAAGTGGATATGAATACTTCGTAACCTATACGGATGTAGCATCGCGTTATGGTTATGTGTTTCTTGTGAAACATAAATCGGAAACTTTTGAGAAATTCAAAGAGTTTCGACACGAAGTAGACAGACAGATCGGCTAAAGTATTAAACCGTCACGGCTAGACCGTGGTGGAAAATACTTAAGCAATAAGTTTCTCAATTACCTGAAAGAGTATAGTATTCTTTCACAAAGGACTCCTCCCGGAACACCTCAATTTGATGGTGTGTCCGAACAGAGAAACCGAATTTTGTTGGACATGATAAGGTTAATCATGAGTCGCTCTGAGCTACCATTTTCCTTCTAGGGATACACATTTAACAGTGCAACACTTATTTTGAATAAGGTTCCATGAAAATTTGTTTGACAGACTTCATATTAGATATGAACAGGAAAGAAACCGGGTTTTCTCATTCCTGAAGATTTGGGAATGCTAAGCATATGTTTGGATGATACCAAACTAAAACCCAAATCGGATAAGTGCCTAATTTGTAGGTTATCCTAGGGAAACCAAAGTATAGTACTTATAGAACTCACAAGAGAACAATGTAATTGTTACTCTCCATGCGGTATTCCTAAGAGGAATTCCTATATGCAGTGGTAAGTGGGAGGAAAGTAAAACTCGATGAAAATCGAAGTAATACTATTACAGGCATCGAGTCCTTAATGGAACACAAACAGTTCCTCAGGGATTAAACTGTACCACAATCTTCGAATACACAAAAACCGACTACGTATAAGAAAGTGATACAAGGTATCGACTCCCTATTATGGCAAAGTGTCATGATGTCCGAAATGGATTCCATGTATACCAACCAAGTTTAGACACTGGTTGATGTACCGGAAGGCATTGTGCCTATTGGTACTATATAAGTCTTCAACGAAGACATACATGGATGGCAACATACCAACGTACAAAGCTAGGCTTGTAACAAAAAGGTATCGTTATCAACATTGTGTCAATTACGACGAAACCTTTTACTCGTTGACATGATTAAATCCATTTGGATAATGCTTGCTAATACTGTATGTTTCATTTATGAAATATAGCAGCAGAACGTCAAAAACGCTTTCCTTAAACGGAAACCTTTTGGAGGATGTTTACAACATCCTGACGGTTTTGTCATACCTTAACAAGCAAACAAGGTTTGCAAGTTAAATTGATCCATTTATGGATTGATGCAAGCATTGCGTTCTTGGAACCAGCGTTTTGATGTAATCATGATGATATATGATTTAATTCAAAACGAAAATGATTCTTGTGTATATAAGGAGGTTAGTGGGAGCGCACTGACAATGATTGTCCTATATATAATGATGACATATCATTTCTTGGAAATGACATTCCCGTAATACAATCGGTGCAAGCTTGGCTTTCATGACAATTCTCTGTAGAATACTTGGGAGAGACAACCTTTATTCTAGGAATAAGGATCTACTGGGATAGATCTAAAAGTTGTTGGAACTCTCCGAGAACTCGTACATTGAAATATATGTACGCGACCTGGTGTCTCATATGTTTTGAGCATATGGAGTCACAATCAGGCCAATCCAAGTGATAGTCACTGGATTGATGTTAAGAACATCCTTAAGTATCATAGACGAACTAATGATGCTTTCTTATATATGGAGAATGAGAACTTGAAGTGACTGGGTTCACCGCTGCAAGTTTCCAAACCGATAATAACGACTGTAAGTCGCAATAAGGGTACTATATAGTTTGAATAACGAAACAGTGAGCTGGAAATCTTCCAAGCAAGATACTGTTGCCGAATAAACAACAAAACGGAATATTGCTGCAGCTGAGGCAGTAATAGAAGCGATTTGGATCTGTAATATTCCTAATTAGATTAGGAGTAGTTTTGTTAGCAGCTGAGCTAGGCTACGGCACATGCTGAAGAATTAATGGTCTCATCAACGATCCAAGTATATACTTCAACTATTCAACTAATTCGTTCGGATCATACATCGTGGCGATGTGATGATCGAATAAATCACATCAGATGATAACTTTGCAAATTCACTGACGAAAGCTATTTCTCAGCAGAAGTTTGAGCGACCCGTACATAGTTCAGGTGTAGAACACTTGAGTGATTGGCTATAGGCCAAGTGGGAGATTGTTGGACAATTATGACCCATAGCATCACTATTTGTACAGAACATGGTGTTGTTGTACAAATTAACTATGTGACAAAGGAAATTTCAATCTGAAAAATAAATTTCAAGATCGCGAA
Source organism: Zanthoxylum bungeanum (assembly GCA_019454045.1). Lineage (NCBI taxonomy): Eukaryota > Viridiplantae > Streptophyta > Magnoliopsida > Sapindales > Rutaceae > Zanthoxylum > Zanthoxylum bungeanum. Next base: position 159,736 of record SKCR01015550.1, read on the forward strand.
TTTTGGGACCTTCCCCAATTCATCACTAGTATGGTGAATTATGAATGATTACTAAGAGAGGAAGAGCAAATGGAAAATTCTATCAAAGGGACATATTACAGGAACATCGATTATGAAGTAGGCGAAATGGACATCGAATCAGCCGACTTGTGTTTGGCCGAATTGGTTAAAGGGAAGCCGTACGTTTGTAAAACGTGGGCCGAACCCCAAGCCAAAGAAAAGAACGATAAAAAGAGTAGAGACTTCTCTTTTGATATCACAAAAGTCGATGCCATATTCGATCAGTTATAGAAAGGCAAACAGATTAGTTTGAGCGATCCCCACACGTTGCCAAGCGCTGAGCAAATCGGTGGTAAAACATATTGTAAGTGGCATAATGCGTGGTCCCATTCAACTAATAATTGTCTTATTTTTCGGAATGTTTTACAGGATGCCATATAATCTGGACGAATAACATTCGAAAAAAAGATGGCGGTGGACGACAACCCGTTTCCAAAGCCAGTGGAATTAAACATGATTAACTCGGATCTTACCAAATTGAATTTGCCAAAGTTCAAGTTGGTCCTAGATGAAGAACAGGATGGTCATCGTCCAAGCGCTCTGGAAAGGATTAAAGCACCCCAAGCAAGGAAGGATCGGAAAAATCTATGTGCACGGTGCAAAAATAGTATAGAGTGGATGAGGGAGTTGGAAGATACATGCGAAAGGCCTGTAAAGAAAGAGCCAGTGGCATGGCAGCCACGGACCTTCACACTAAGGTTCTACGGCGAGAATTCGAACTTCGTCCAAACTGTGAGGACGTTCAGGCCGAAGATTCATCGGCCCAACTAGGGGTGTTCACGGGTCGGGTCTGGTCGGGTTTTTTTGATTTTTTAATGACCCGATCGGGTCGGGTCAATCGGTTCAGTTGACCTGAAAGTGTTGAGGGGATTCGAACCTGGACCTTTTTTTAAGACTAAATGAAGACTCTGCCACTTCAGCTAAACTTATTTCTTGTCAACAAAGTATCATTAAAAATATATATATATATATATATATAATATATATATATATATTATATATATATATATATATTATCATTATCATTTACTTCGGGTCGGGTCGGGTCCAACCCGACTTTTCTGAACTAAACCCGTGACCAGACCCGACATTTTGGGTCTGGTCTATATTGACCCGAAAATGAATTTTAAATTACTAAACCCGACCGGGTCGGGTCGGGTGGTTGCGGGTCGGTTCGTGTCGCGGGTCGACCCGACCCTATGAACACTCATAGGCCCAACGTATGGCATTTGTACCGCAGGCCGTATCCGGGGCAGCGTCCAGGAAGGAATTACCCTAATGTGGACGAAATGACAAGGACGCAACTGAGGCGACACCAGTGAAATTATGGCCGTATGATGCTCCAACAAGGTGAATGAAGGTCACCACGGACCGTAATGCTCGTGCAGGAAAAAAGCCAGATGTAAGTAATAAAGGGAATGAAGACCGATGAGGGACAACGACGAACTGCGAGGAGCGTACCAAGTTTGATAGACGAGAGCGAGACGAGACAAACGACGAAGAACCCTCTATCGTCATTCAGTTCGGTAGTATGCCACCGGTTATGGCTAATCATTACTTGCTGTCTGAGAAATTCAAGGGGGACAACAGTGGAGGGTCTGGAAATAACGAAGATGTTTATGATGGTGATGAAACCGAATTTACAGCACTCTCGATAGCAGATGGAGAGGCATCAGACGAAGAAATGACTGAATAGAAGAAGAAATAGACACCAGGACTGAAGCACGAAGAAGAAGAATATCATAGAATCGGCTTCTCAAAGAATTGTATGAAGCCATCAACCCTACAGTCGGAACGTTATGAGAGTACTTGGGGTGATCTCCATACCTCGTCTTATATGGGATGCCCAAAATAAAACGGGTCATTACCAGGGCAGAGAGCGAAGATTGACTATCGATAACATCTATCACGATGCACCGGTCACGTTACCACCTTTTGGATGGGACATGGGAGGAGAAATACCTCGGGCTAATGACGAGATTGAACAAACAATGGAGATTGTCTTGTCAGGGAAGGTGATATTCCCAAAACCACCACCGCAGATGACCAAGCACTTGCGACCGTTGTATGTGAAAGCAAAGGCCAACATGATACCCATCACCAAAGTGTTGATTGACAATGGGGCAGCCATCAATGCAATACCGTTTAGGATGCTAGGGCGTTAAGCAAAGTCAGAGGACGACCTCATCCCTACGGAAGCGGTACTAACAAGTTTCAATGAAGGGGCGACAACGGCCAAAGGGGTCGTCCCACTAGATTTGCAAGTAGGCAGTACTACGAAAACAGTGGTGTTCTTTGTTATAGATGGGCCAACCACGTATAACATGCTATTGGGACAAGATTGGATACATGGTAGCCGATGCATTCATTCGTCTCTTCATCAATGCCTAGTTTTCTGGAACCAGAGAGATGAGGTTGAAATTGTACACGCCGACAACAAGCCTTTTGCTGCAGAGACAAATTCGGCCGAGTATTTTATGTACGAAGGAAATTACGGGCCGACCAGAGTTCTGAATGAAGGGGAAAATTCGGCCATTATGGCTCAAAATGATGAGCCATACCCTGCAGGTCTGCTAAACGATTTATTCGCGCAAACAAGGCCAACCACAGTGGTCTTTGGGGAGTCAACGCACATCAGTTCAAATGAAGAAGAACAAGCAGAGTAAAGAACAAGCCGCACTCGCGGCTACCAAGGCCAATCTAATGGCCTATGTAACGAAACGAGAAAATGAGGCCGAAGCTCAGGCCACGATTTCGACCTTAAGGGATAAATTGTTAGCACACCAGACAGAAGATAGGATAAGAGAAACATGCGGGGGTAGATTGTTTACTGAAAGGAAGTCACAAGAGCGAACTGGAAGAAGAAGAATACGCTCTGAACGAACGGCATAAGGCGAGCGTCTCAAGGGCACAAGATGTGTTGGACGAGGTGAATCTGGGAAGCGAGGACGATAGACGCATCACCTACATCAGCAAGGAACTAGAGGCCCATTTACGAGAAAAACTGATCCATTTGTTACAAAAATATAAAGATTATTTTGCTGGGACTACAATGAAATGTCTGGTTTAGATAGAACCTTAGTAGAGCATAGGTTGCCAATCATCTCGAGCCATAGACCACATAAACAACCTCCCCGAAGGTTTTCACCAAATGTCATGCCTGACATTAAGAAAGAGGTTGAACGCTTTTGGAGGCGAAATTCATTAGGACGATCAGATACGTAGAATAGCTGTCAAACATCGTCCCTGTCATGAAAAAGAATGGAAAGTTAAGAATATGCATAGACTTTAGGAATTTAAACTTGGCAACACCAAAAGATCAATACCTCATGCCAACGGTAGATTCCATAGTAGACTCCACAGCGGGGTATCAGGTGTACTCCTTTGTGGATGGGTTACATCCGTTGACAGCGGCTGACCGAGTTCCTCTGTGGGAAGGTACAGCACCCCCCGGTTTCTCAGATTACCTGTACTGAAATATCAGTCGGGTAGCTAACTAGCCGAGGGCGAAAAGGAATGCCCATCGGGCCAGTCCTCAATTAGGGCAATGGCCTCCCCCGAACAAGAAGAAAAAGCGCCAGTCCTCAATTAGTGCATCCGAACGAGGGGAAATAGCGCCAATCTTCAAATAGAACAACCGAACGAGTAGAAAGAGCGGTGAAATGAGGAAGAGTCGCCTCAGACAGATGTCGTAACGCGAAGACTTATAGGCCGACACCCATCACCCTGATATGAAGAAATTCACCTCGATTTCATTTCCAATTCAATCAAGGTGAATTTGGGGGACAATTGTTGACAGACGAAAGTCACCCTAGAGCAAAATCGCCCTAAAGCAAAGGAATGAAGGGGAAAAAACAAGGACAAGCAGGGCGACTAGGGGAAGAGCGATCAGAGCAATCACGGGCGACGAGGGGAAGAGCGATCATAGCAATCACGACGACCGAAACAGTGATTAGAACGACAGAGGAATCAGACCGACCAAACACATGATCCCACGATTACAGCAGTTTGGCAGTTTTTCCTTCCACGATCAAGCATTTATGGCGCACAATTCAACGGTTGGAGGCATGACCAGGCAGTTGCAAGGAAGTTATGGACTTGGAGGCATGACCAGGCAGTTACAGGGAAGTTAAGGACCGAAACCGTCCAAGCGGTTCACAAATTCCACTATAAAAGACTCACTTATGTGAAGAAAAAGGCCCCCCGATCAAATGAAGACTAAAACAAGCATCTTATTTTTATTTCGTAGTTTTATAATCTTTAGGACTGTAATTTGTGTGCTTGCACCCCTTGAAGGCCTATTCACTTAATCAAACACTTCTTACTGTGACTTTGTCTTATGAGGTTTGAATCTTACACGCTTCTTTCATTGCGCGTAGAAAATTGCGCAAACACCAACTCTTCAAAACTCCTCATTTTCTTAGATTTATTTCAAATGAATTATTAAATTTAATTTTTCACTTTCTTCATTAAATCTTACTTATTTATTAGTAGACTTTCAAGAGTTATAAGTTATATTAAGTTAATTATAAAAGTATTCTTAAACTAACTAAAATTATATTTGCATTAATAGACTCCATCAATAAAAAATTATAAAATAGAATAACTTATAAGTCACATGTTAAAGAAATTCAGGATGTTAATTAATTTTATTTTTTACAACCCTAATATGTCGACGAAATTACAACATAGATACTGAAGAGTCCTTTGCTCGCTGTTCCCCCTTCTTGATGCGCAGAATCGGAAGTGAGGGAAAAAAATAATGGAACAACAAGAAGAAAAAGAAGCAAGAGTGCACAAAGCGGAATTCGACCCATCAGAGATAGAGTACGTGAGCTACGGCGGCGAGCATCACCTGCCGTTGATCATGAATCTCGTCGATCAAGAACTCAGCGAACCCTACTCCATCTTCACTTACCGTTACTTCGTCTATCTCTGGCCCCACCTTTCTTTCTTGGTAACACCCTTTACTTGACTTTAAAATTTATATAATTTGCAATTTTAAGTAATGGGTTGGTTTTAATTTTTGATGTGATAGGCATTTCACAAAGGTAAATGTGTGGGGACTGTTGTGTGTAAAATGGGAGAGCATCGAAGTACGTTTAGAGGTTACATTGCAATGTTGGTTGTTTAAACCTTATCGTGGAAGAGGCATCGGTAATTTTATTTTTTTTAATGAAAATAAATTTCTACATCATTGTATCAAATGTTCTTGTGGTGTCTCTGTGTTGTTACACCTCTTGCTTGTGGATAATTTGAGTTTTATTAGTATTTTTCATGTTGTTAATTGCTAGTTTCGCTGTTAAAGTTTTGAAAATTTGAAATTGATTAGAACTTGGTGACATGTGTTTGTGATGGCCTGTCCAGTAAAATTTTGCAAGGTGTGAATTAAGATTTCGATTGGCAGAGTAATTTGAAAACTGTTTCTGAATTAACATCTTAATAATTAGGTTAATTAAATGTGTGATTCTTTTTCTTTTTGCTTCGAAAGAGCCAAATATATTTTTCTTTTTATATCATCTTGATCTTGTTTATGATCATTGTAGACTAGTCACTGCTATTGAAAACTGTGTGTTTTTATTTAATTGTAGCGACTGATCTTGTTACTAGATCGATTAAGGTGATGATGGAATCAGGCTGTGAAGAGGTATGTCAGATTTTTGATTTTACATCCCTCTATTATGTTTTGTGTCGACATTTCATTGCAACTGATAAAGTGACAGTTGTTGGAGATGGTTAATACTTAATAGGAATTAAACTTGGGAAATGGGATGTAGCTTTTGTTTCAACTAATTAAAAAAGAAATTATCTAGTGCAAGAAAAGTCTGAAGTAATGGAACGTGTATTGAAGAATATATATTTATCCACTTCCATCTTGTTTTAATAAGAAATGCCTGATATTTTTCCTTGATTTCGGCCTGTGTTCAATTCAAAAAGTTGTATTCTTTTTTTGTGTGTATCTGTTAGACATAAACAGATTGGTTACTAGGAGCTTTATTTTGTTCTTGCTCATATTTGCACCACAACTCACCTATGTCCTCATATTGTACTGCATAGGTTATGAATTAACTGCTTTTGTTTTATGTTAGCATTGCCCATTTTGGTAATGTTTGGTGACTGTTTGCTGCTAAATATTTTTGCAACGGTTCTTTAGTTGATTTTTGGTTGTAGATTATTGGAAGTCAGAGAGTGGAATACATGGAAAAACTTTCCTAAATTAGGTCATTTGAGCTTTAGCAATTTCTTTCGTTATATTTAATTGACCTCTTCTGAGGTATGGAATAATCATAAGCAGTTACTGCTGGCTTGTTTATCAACCTCCCTTGCTTGGAAGGTGTTTGCCAATATAATAGGTTAGATTTTTTTTTTTGCCTTCTGTTGAGTTGTGTTCCACATTGGCTAGTAAGGGGAGTTACTTATGCTTATAAGTAGGATAGGTCTCCCCACTCCATAGGCCCTCCCCCAACAGTTTCTTATATATTTCAGATTGAGGTTTTTGATGAATTTTGAGACCATATGAGTTGGCTTGTTTAATATACTCGGTCTAGCTATATTAAAAGTTCCTTTAAAAAATGAAATGGATTTCAAGAATTTGCTACCTGAAGGAGGTCAAAATATCTTGCCGGAATGTTCCATTTAGTTCATGGGCCTACTTGAAGATGACAAGTGTATGGACTTGGTTTAATGCATGCTGTCATGTTGTTGTAATGTTATAATAATTTAAATTCTTACTTTGCTTTTTATCTGACAGATTGCAATCACATTTTTTCTTTTGTAAGGTTCATTTTGTCAACTGGTCTGTGTTATTCATCTTGTATACATGTTATTGTTGGAGCATTGCTACAGATTGAGTTGTTAGCTAATGATCTCGACTAATACTATCTGAAGGTAACTTTGGAAGCAGAAGTCACAAATAAAGGAGCTCTCGCTCTCTATGGCCGTCTTGGGTTTATTAGAGCTAAAAGGCTCTTCCGGTACTATTTGAACGGTGTTGATGCCTTCCGTCTGAAGCTGTTATTCCCCTGCCCAGAGATACATCCAGCCCTGTCTATGATGGCAGACAGTGTTGAGAACCTCGGGCATCATGATCACATAGCATTGGAAGAATGTCCAGAACCCCATCACATCTAGTAAAATATTGATTTTCCACCAATGCTTCCTTCAACCTCTGCTTATTCAATTTATGAAAGTGTATAATTTTTCAGCAAATAGAACCCTTGAAAGCAAATTTCGTTCTATTTTGCAAGTTGATAACCTTGGGTCCTTTTTTGTAGTTCCAATATGCTTATTACAGTTTTAGATACACCTTTAGTAGATAAAATGAGTGTAATTTTGAGTTAAAATTACCAAGTGGATGCCTTTTTTACATTTTCCAGCAGCTCAGCGCAGTATATGTCATGCACTTGAGTCATTTTTTCATGGTTAAAATTATAGAGAATTATTAAAAAGTTATTTCCATCATGATTAATTTTTAAAAAAGACAAACTCGTAATGACTTTCATAAGTTATCCTAATTTTGTTAGATTCTTCCTATTTAATCTAAGGATTTATGTTGATTTTTACCATATTTATATTCTTATTTTATTTATTTATATCATAAATATTTTTAACACATTTTGTTTTTTAAATTGCTATTCATGGTTAACAGTGGAATTTTGACTGTTTCGAGAACAGTGAAATTTTCATTGTTCACGCTGAGCAATATTCACTATTTACGTGTCTTTTAAGGATTGAACATCAAATATATTTTTAGGTAATTATTCACGTAAACAATGATTTTTTTAATTGATGTACATGTTTAAATAAATTTTTAGGTAATTATTCAGGTAAATGATGGTTTTTTAATAGTTGTACATGTTCAAATATATTTTTAGGTATATAAAGTGACATTGTAACTGTGACTGACATTTTACTAGTGATTGAATATTTGTAACTATCATTATAATTAATAAATGTCACTGAGTATTGTGTTACTGACATTGTGACTAAAAAAATGGATTGAGTATCTGTAATTGTTATTGTAACTGAGAAATATGTATGTGACTGACACTGTGACTGAGTTGTAACTGTGAATGTCTGACTATGTGATTGTGCGACTATAATTTTAACCATGTGATTATGTGACTGTGACTGACTATGACTGTATGGTTGTCATTGTGACTCTGATTATGTGATTGTGTCTATGACCATGACTGTGACTATTACTCCATAGTGATTTTGGGGTCGATTTTATCCTTATAGAATTCCTAATTTGAGAGGTTCCTTGATAAAAATTGTAGGTGTGAATGTTATCTATATATAACATCTTACAGATTCTGATTTAGAGTCGGAATGAAAGAGATATGAATTTTTAAAAAAGAATTATCAATAGTTTATAAATGTAAAAGTCATTTTTACATATTTTTCGTTGAAATTATCGATCATAGTACTTGGTTAAAAATCTCATGATTTGTAAATCAATAACATGTAATTTTTTTCTTGAAATAATTTATATTTTGAGAGATATTTAGTTTTTAAATTTAAAATTGGAAAACAAATCTCCATTTTTACTCTTCCCATGCGCTATTTTTTCCTTTTGTAAATTTATAATAACATTATTATGTCATGTATATTTTTATATGTAAATTGATTAAATGAGAATAATCATTTATATTTAAAATAAATGGAAATAGTGTTTTGACGTTTTTAGGAATTCCCCTTAAAATTATATATATTTTACACAAGTTTTGACAGGCGTGAAATGAAGAAGCAGAGGCAATGTTTTACATTGAGCGGTGTGAAAGAGAAAGAATCAAGTCACTTAAGATTTAGTGATGTATATATTAGATAAAGACTTGAGATATATTATCGATCAATATATTATAAGTAGTGACATCTCTAAATGTCAATTATAAGTCACTTGACGTTTTTAGGAATCTCGTCTATTGTTTGGGTGTGGACTGATGCTCATGATATATTGTGATGTATCCACAGAGGAGCTGTCAGTTCTGTGCATGTGATTTAGGTATCCACTTTCTGATCCTTTAAATCATTGGCCAAGGTGTACTGCGGAAATTAGTTCCGAGTATTTATATAGAGAATCGTAAATATGTTACGATATACATAAATGAATCGTACATAGTAGAAATTTGGTATTTTCATCTACGTCTCTGGTACAGTTCGGATACCTACGACAGAGGGACTATATGATATGCGTCGACTTGTATAGTTCAACAAAATTATATGTGTTCGTCATAATTTGTGAGTGGGTAAATTATGAACACGAAATGTGTTCTGTGACAGATATACCTGAACCTAGAGAGTCCCACTAAT